>JAOBYE010260320.1:0-16290 GCA_025403585.1 Parazoanthus swiftii | reverse complement strand
CCCCCGGGCGGCGAAATTGTTCCACATAATCCACCACCCTAATCAGTGAATATGGGGGCCACTCTTTTCTGAGATTCAACGTTTTGACCTGTCGACTCCTAAAACTCTTAAAGTCTTAAACAATTTGTCCTAATGTTGGCTTCCACAAATTCTAGGATGGAGAAGGATAACCTCCTTAGGTGGCCGGGGACCTGTATACTGACCTTATAGCAGGCATGACGGCTGATTTGAAATCATGTAAATTTTGGGTACTGACGGCGCTTGTAGGTAGTAAATTCCAGATGAGGTTCTGATCGTTCTTGGAAAAAAAAGGAGTAGTTATACTGGAGTAGGTTTGTCGAAGGTTGAACGTACATATATAAATTACGCCTAAAGTTCTGAGTGACACATGTACACTGAGGGAATGATCGTGAGATGTTGACATTTTTATTTTGGATCTTGTAGAATATAGACATCTGAGCGAACAGTCTCCTATATTCTAAAGTGTCCAGATTTAAGGTTGACACAAGGCCGGAGGTACTGGTGCTGATCCTGTAGTCGTTAGTGACAAAGCAAGTGGAAATTTTTTTTTTGTACTTGCTCCATGATCCAGCAGTTCGTCACGTCTTATGATGTGTAAGGGCTCCGTACGGGAGCCGCGTATTCGATTATTGGTCTCACCGTAGATAAATAGGCCAGTTCTTTGACGTCTCTGCAGCAAGGTTTCAAGGTTCTTCGAATCAGCCCAAGCATCCTGCTTGCTTTGCTGGAAACTTTGCTACAGTGACTGGTCCACCGTAGATCGCACGAACAGCGAACGCTCAATTAAGTAGTCCTATTTGACACCACAGCAAACAATACAAAATGAGTGACCTTTTCATTACTTTTAATCAAATCATTAAACGTTAACGGAGAATGTTAATTATGTAAAAATTGCTTTATCAGGACAAGACTTTGACACCTGGTTTTGTTGATGACAAACCACCACGAACAAACTTGTTAATTAGTCAAGCAATTACGGAACTATATGATTATTGGGACGCACGTGTGAGCCGATAGTGACGTAACTGGATGATTTTTATTCCTCTTTGACCAAAAACCCATGGCGGAACAACTTTGCAGTTCGGTTAAAAAGTAAACTAAACTTGTTCTTTTCGGAGGCAGAGCGTGAGAGGTTAAGTTTAGTTTTATTATCAAAAGAATTGATAACATTTCAGTTTTCTAAGAGCTAAAGACAAAGTATCTGAAGAATCTTTGCGTGACTGAAATTTCAATTCAGCCTTCCTAAAGTGGCCAAAGTAAATACGATCGGAATTAATCTGCTATGACGCAAGTTTTCTTTGAAAAACAATCCAAAATTAAGCTCAATTGTATTTACATTTTTAACGATGACATTAAGTGATTAATATGATGTAACATTGTTTTTCGTTCATCAACCTCATTATATTTTCGTCAGTGACCCTATCGTGTATCCCGGATGTAGCAAGATGCAGATTTTTTACAAAAACAATCCGGTACACTTGCTCCGCAAGGAAACCGCCAAGGACGCCTCAATCACACAGAGCAGCAAAATGAAGCAAACTGAATTGATTATGCGTTCTCTTGCCGACATTTTAAGCCGACTTTTATGTACTAAAACAACATTTTCATCAGTTTTTTTCAAATGGAGCCGGGGAAAACAAGGTTACGAATCAAAACTATTTGTAATCGTTTCTTAACCAAACTTGGATGACTCAAACACTTGAACGAGAGTTATCGAGCATGCTTCAGCGATCTGCAATAAAAATTATATTGATATGATGACAAGCATGAGAAATTTAAGATAAAACCCTCTTCAAATGAAGGAGCTGTTTCTAACTACTCATTAACCGAGAGAGAGGTTTTAACGGGAAGAATCAAACTGAGGCCCAGCTGTATTGACCGAGAGATACCGGGGTCTGAATTTGATACTTCCAGTGAACACCGAACGTAGGTATTCTGTTATAGGACATCTTTGCTGAAAACGACTCGTACTTCACACATGCGATTACAAGCGCGCGCTTGCGTGGGTCATTATAATTGACGTACATGCAGGCGCTACGGACATGTAGACCTAGCTCTCAAGAACCAATCAGAACGCGCAAAGTAACTTTGCCAAATAATATATGGCACGATGACATCATTTAGATTCAGTTGTGAGTACTGAAATAAACTTAAAGTTGACCTGTAGCGCAAGTCAAATTCTTAACTAGTAACATAATAAAGCGCCGAAATACATTGACTCTTGGTAATTATGTTTGCTAAACTTTGTGCCCTAAAGGGGCTTCTACCTTCTACCTTGTACCGTTTAGTTACCTGGTTTTCGAAAGGGCTGGTATCAGTATGTAGCAACAGCCAAACTGACCCTCTATCCTTAAATATCAACAGACAACAATACTTGTCGAAACAGTATTAAAAATTATTGGTCAAAACTCAAAACAAAAATTAGTTAAAATCCAGGGAGAAAAAATCCTGCGACGCGAAATGGCTAATATAAAAATTCACCCGTGGCCCAGTGTTGTTGAAATTTGGCAGCACCCACTATCAAAATACATGAAAACTGTTGAAGCTGAAATTTCTCGAGAAGCATAACCCCACCATATTGAATTTGAAGAAATCAATTTAATATAGTTAAATCACAGTTACACTGTTAATGGTATATCAGTTATGTTGGTCGATAGACATAACTTCACTTAGGCTCGAGACAAACATTGAACTTTTAACGACGACCTAAGTTGTAGTTTCAGATCAATCCAAATTAAGTTTTTCCGCTGTTACGATTAATTGTAGAACTTTAAAACACAGACGAACGAAATCTCAGTCGTTCTAACTTCTATCCGCAAACGAAAGAACGTGTCAGATAATCGATATCCCAACAGAATCTGTCGAACTTAGGTCCTAACTGGAGCTAACGTCAAATTTAGTTCTACTCCTGAATAGGCCGACCTCAGTTGTTATGAGCCTGTATTGTCTTTGTATTATTTCTTAAAAAAGGAAACAGAAGCTAAATGAGCTTGTATGAGTAGCTGTGTCAGCTATTATACAACCGACTCGTTCATTTCCGATCCAATAAAACACTCACGGCATTTTTTCCCGTGCACTGGCTTGTTTTTCCGGCCAGTTAAGTCTGCACGGTTTTTCGGCTGTATGAACAATGTAGATGATAAAGGATCGGTTATCAATAGATTCATACTACTACCGACCGTAGTCAGTACCATTATTGTGTCAAGCCGCAATAAGCTTGCATTGACCATTGACTATAGAAAGTAACAAATTAAACAATATAATGACAGCATTTCTTTGGTTTTGAATAAATATAATTAAAAAATCTCGACCTTACTTTGCGAATAGTTTGAACATGTATTGATCTAATGTCCGCTTTGCGTCGTTAGCCGTTCACGACTTTGAAATTTGTTCTATGGAATATTTGCCATTGTTTTATTTAAACAAAAAATCATGTCATTATCACTAGAGAACAAACATACTCGATCTTTTTTCTTCCATTTTTTAAGTATTCGCCGCAAATGTGGAACCTAACAGTGTGAAGATAATCTCAATTGAGTATATATTCATTTCATAAAACGCTAAGGATTTTTAAGTATTCCTAAACGAAATTAATGGGGAAAAGTCTTTTAGAAATATTGTGTGCTATGTGCCTCCACAGACGAAGAGCTGTTGGTCTAAAAGCCATCGACAACTAAAAAAGCCTCTGTGAGTACCAGGGCCCAGTTGTTCAAAGCCCGATTAGCGCTAACCCTGGGTTAACTCTATAGGGTTTATTAAGAGTTAACCCAGGAGTAGTACTAATCGGGCTTTGAACAACCGGGCCCAGGTCATTATAATAGCAAACTATTAACAATCAAGATATCGACAACAAGCAATTTTTCCTTTTCAAAAGGAAAAATGCTTTTTGTTATCGATAACTAACGCGGCTGTTTTGTTATCGTCTGTGACACAGTCATCGACAACTAATTAATTTTTGATTACTAAATCTGCCTATTTAGATAGTCCGAGCACGGATAAAGTTGGCCGGTACGAGTAGCATTTTTGTCCGTGCCGTACCGACTAGCCAGTGTAGTGTAAATGGGGCTTTAGTTGTCGATAACAACATTTTTGGTCTCCCGTGTGTGGAAAACATTGTATCAAGCAGTAGGAGTCATCGATCACGTTTTGTCGTCGACAACTTATAGTCACTAATGATTAAGTAAGCTTGGGAATGATGTGGGAGGGGGAGGGGGGAATCGGAATGACTCGTCATTTTCAGTCTTTAAAGTTCCATTCTTCAAGTAAGTATTACTATTAACAAAAACAAAAATCCCTGTAGTCTCTTATTTGTTTGTACGTTCACTGCATGGTTCTTCATGATTTGCAAAGAAAATTTCTTTACGTTCGTGTTTTGTATGAGCTGTTCAAGCTCCTAAACGAAACGTGAACAAACTCTGAGTATGTAAAGCTGCTTGAAAACATCCAATTGAATTTTGATATTGAACTTATCTGACAAACCGGACATTTCTTCAGCCCGGTCAAAGACTGTAATTCTACACCTACGATACTTTTTTAACTGAAAAATATTCTCTATACATAAAACAAAAATGGCTGTTGTTTCTACAGTTAACTGCGTTTTGTGAGCCTGAATCGAAGCTTGGAACTGCATAAGATTGTTCTTATAAACTAACTCTTGAAACGTGCATATTATTTAATCTAATTATGTTTCAAACAGATAGCGTTGATGAACGATTTTTTGGAGTCAATTTTAAAGTGAAACTTACAATTTAAAAATGTAAATGAGTGAAGCAGCAAAGAAATCAAACACGTTTCATAAAAAGAACAACAACCAAGTTCTTAGACTTTGAGATGCAAGAGGGAAACGGATGTGAAAGAAAATCAATCAGATCACTATTGTATGCTGCAAACACAATCGTCCGCTTTGTACCGTTTTATTTTACCAATCCTATATTTCAACAAAACGTCAGTGTGTGTTTTATTATAATAGGACTCTAACTCGAAATGAGTTTTCCGACAATCTTTTCCAAAGAAGTAAACGCTCTTACAATTATCTGAGTAAGCAAAAAGCACAAAGCAACACTACACTGATGTCGTTCATCGCGGTTTCCTGGTGTATATCTGTTTCCTGTCCTTGGGCTCGAGTGTAGGAAGCACAGTCCGCATCAATAAGGAACAGAGCAGATGATCTGGTTTAACTGCATTCGGACAAACCAACAAAACCAAGATAAAGTATATTTGGGGATGTTTTAACACCAATTAGACCAAAACAATTCATCATTTGTAATGCAAGGAAGAGTCAAAACGCTGAAATAATGAGAATATAGTTGTGGCTGTTTCTGAGAAAATCTTGAAACACTATAAATACTTTGATGATTTCTAAGGAAATTTGTCTGCTTTACTTAACACTCACCTCTTGAATCGTTATATTGGCTTCATGGGAAGAAGATGCTTTCTCCACCCACACCAATCTGAGGGCTCTTCTGCAGAACTATGATACATAAAAAAGGATAAAATTATATTGATAATTTATTTGGTCGGTATCATCTTTTTTACATGAAATGTGATTGAAATTATCGAGTAAGCAGCTTGAAGCAACAAAAAGCAACACCACATTTCGCTTATCATGGTTTCCTTGTAAAGATCTGTTTCCTGTCCTTTGGCTGTCGGACAATAGAACCCAGTCTGTGGCGGCCCATTTTGTTATCGACAACTATACTAGTTCTTTCCGTCTGTGAGATGGTCATCGGTGGCTAAACCATTTACACTACACTGGACTGTTGGTATGGCACGGATAAGAAAGGTATCCGTACTTATTTTACCCGTGCACGGACTACCTATTTGGATAAAATTGGCCGCAATGGCCGGTACGAGTACCACTTTTACTCGTGCAGTACTGACCAACAAGCCAGTGTAGTGTAAACGGGGCTTTAGTTGTCGATAACTACATTTTTGGTCTCCCGTGTGAGGAAAAACAGTGTATCAAGCAGTAGGAGTCATCGATCACGTTTTGTCGTCGACAACTTATTAGTCACTAATGATTAAGTAAGCTTAGGAATGATGTGGGAGGGGGAGGGGGGAATCGGAATGACTCGTCATTTTTAGTCTTTAAAGTTCCATTCTTCAAGTAAGTATTACTATTAACAAAAACAAAAATCCCTGTAGTCTCTTATTTGTTTGTACGTTCACTGCATGGTTCTTCATGATTTGCAAAGAAAATTCCTTTACGTTCGTGTTTTGTATGAGCTGTTCAAGCTCCTAAACGAAACGTGAATAACACTGAATAAAGCTGCTTGAAAACATCCTATTGAATTGTGATATTGAACCGGACATTTATTCAGCCCGGTCAAAGACTTTAATTCTACACCTACGATACTTTTTTAACTGAAAAATATTCTCTATACATAAAACAAAAATGGCTGTTCTTTCTAATTAACTGCGTTTGGTGAACCTGAATCAAAGCTTGAAACTACTTCTTAAAACGTGGATAAATCTATTTACAAAATTTGTTAAGAAAGTGTACTATTTAATCTAATTATGTTTCAAACAGATAGCGTTGATGAATGATTTTTTGGAATCAATTTTAAAGTGAAACGTACAGTTTAAAATTTAATTGAGTGAAGCAGCAAAGAAATTAAACACGTTTCATAACAACAACAACAACAACAACAACCAAGTTCTCAGACTTTGAGATGCAAAAGGGAAACGGATGTGAAAGAAAATTAGTCAGATCGCTATTGTATGTTGTAAACACAATCGTCCGCTTTGTACCGTTTTGCTTTATCATTCCTATAATTATTTCAACAAAACGTCTTGTGAGTTTTATTATAATAGGACTCCAACTCGTAATAAGTTTTCAATCTTTTCTAAAGAAGTAAACGTTCTCACGATTAAATGAGTAAGCAAAAAGCAGCACAAAGCAACACTTCTTGTCGTTCATCGCGGTTTCCTGGTGTATATCTGTTTCCTGTGCTTGGGCTCGAGTGTAGGAAGCAAAGTCCGCATCAATAAGGAACAGAGCAGATGATCTGGTTTAACTGCATTCGGACAAACCAACAAAATCAAGAAGTTTGTGGATGTTTTAACACCGAGTAGACCAAAACAATTCATCATTTGTAATGCAAGAAGAGTCACAACGCTGAATTAAAAGAGAATATAGTTGTGGCTATTTCTGAGAAAAGCTCGAATCACTATAAGTACTTTGATGATTTCTAAGGACATTTGTCTGCTTTACATAACATTCCCTCTTGAATCGTTATATTTGCTTTATGGGAAGAAGATTTTTTCACCCACACCGATCTGAGGGCTCTTCTGCAAAACTATGATACATAAAAAAGGTTAAAATTATGTCGATAATTCATTTGGTCGGTGTCATCTTTTCTACATGGACGTTCGTTTTTTTCGACCAAGGCTTAACGTTCTTAAGACTCTATTTATTTTTCCCCTTTCTTTTCCTTTTTCTAACTATCGGCTCGGAGAGGTCGACGGCTTAGACTTAGTTTTGACAAATTCATTTCGTAATGAGTTGTTTTATCTAAAGACAAAATGTGATTGAAGTTATGGAGTAAGCAGCTTGAAGCAACAAAAAGAAACACCACATTTCGTTTATCGTGGTTTCCTTGTAAAGATCTGTTTCCTGTCCTTTGGCTGTTGGACTAAAGAACTGCATCAATGAGGAAAAGAGAAAACAATCTAAAATTGCTACATCCTGACACACCAACAAAACCTCGGTAAATGAAGTCTATATTTTAAGGAGGTTTTTTAATGCCGACTAGACCAAAGTTATTCGTCATTTTTAATGCATGCAGTTGGCGTTCAAACGCTAAACTAAATGAGCTGGGGTAGTTGTATGTAGTTATTTCTGAGAAAACTACAAACACTTATGACTTCTCAGTAAAAATATTTCTTTACTTTAACACTTCTATTGCGGGTTTATGGAGAAAAAGGTGCTTTCCCCAGCCAAGCCATACAGAGACTCTTCGACAACACTTTGATACTTCTGAGAAAGCATATGTTTTCGAAACTATTTGATCGGTGTATTCTCTCTTTTTCGGCTTAGGTTGATCAAGAACTCAGCCTCAAATGTTTTAAAGGTGTTCAGTGACATGTTTTGGAAGTGTGCCTGTTGTATACAATCAAAAGTCGTTCTAAACACTTAACTTGGTTCATATATGCACAAAACTGCATTTTATGGCCTATCTGATTGCATCGCTTTCAGGTTCCCACGGTATTTAATAGTGGTTCTTTATATGGATGTGAAATCCTAGTCTCTGGACTTTTTAAATTTTGGCATCTTGGCTGTTATAAACGAGAGATAAACGAGAGATAACATTTTCATTCAGAAATTTTTCATCAGTGGAGAGTATTTATCGCGTGACCAAATTACGTCACAGTTGGTTCTTCTTTAAGTCAATAGTTAAAAGTGCTTTTGTTTTTCATTAAAATAAGGTAAGCTTTCGATATTAATTCTTTCTCGCGTTCGAAAAATACTTACAAATTCAGAGCTTCTCATAGGATAACTGAGGCAAACGAAACTAACGTCAGGAAAAAGCGGCTGAAAGATGAATAAACAATCTTTTAAAATCTTTCCGCAAAACACTTGCCCCGGCCGCAACCTCACGCAGTCAGTAAACACGGTTTCAAGTTTACTTGTCTTGTGTATTTTGTTTTCGTATCGTTTCGGAAGATAGGAATTAAAGCAGGGATTTGAGAAAAATTCTGGATTAGCGCCTTGCTTTGTACATACTCGGATACTGGGAGCTTTCGAAGTCAACGCCTTCGCAAACACTCAACGTAACTGCATGCAAATGGTTTACGCCTACTTCAGCCGCGAATAATTCGTTCCCTTCCTTTCAAGTTCTTTGTGAAGTATAGGTAATTTTTCCTGTTACGAATATTGCATCAATGAGGAAAAGTCGAAAGATCAATCGTTAATGTCCTGTTTACATGAAGCAAGTCACGTTCGGCAGCTTCAAAGAAACCGGAGTGAATAATGTATACTTAAATAGACCACTGTTCATTGCTGATGAGATCCTATAAATTGCTGCACAGTCAGCTTTTGATTCACAATCCAGATTAGTACAAGCTAAACAGACGTTGTTGTCGTGGAAGCCGACAAGCCAATTAAGGTAAGCCTCCTTTCATCCAGCATTTTTTAAAACGGTCATTTTAGCAATGAATGAATTTTACAGTCTTTTTTTATGTTCTTTTTTGGTGGGAATAGCGTTCGATGGAATTTTAGCATTTTGAACCTTTACACGTTTGCAGTCCAAATGAGTTAAATTGAACCTAATTCACACATTCTCCCATTTCAGTCATAATGAAGTTTTCCCTTTCGTGCATTGCCGTTTTGCTTGTGGTGGTGACAGTAAGCTCACACCATGTGCCTGGTCACCACCGTCCTTCACAGTTTGGAGAAAAGTACGTGGTGTATGGCGACACCAAACGGACCACGTGTAATGGCCGCGCCAGATGTAGTTCCCGTTGGTATCAGACTCAGTACTACCAGAACTTGAAGAAGCGAATACAACTTCGCATCAACACAAACAAGAGAAAAGTCCACGATAACATTTTCTACCAGCGCAGTGTTTTTAGTCGCAGATTTAACAAGGTAAAATTTACTTGCTGCTACATAAAGTCCAACGAAAATAACCTGTCAGTTAGAGATTTTTTTAACATTTACGAGACAATCTCATATGTTTATGACATAAGTTTGGAAATACTGTTCTTATATAACTGGACTTCCATCCCAACTTAAGCTTCCCGCCTCCCACACTATAGGCGTCTAAACTAACACTCCATCAGAAGTAATGACCCAACCTTTTGGAATTGTGTCTTTCAATATGATTGGCCAAATCGTTATTTGTGCCCAGACCCCAGACAAGACAGAACTGCGTATACGGTATCGTTCGAGCCCTTATACGGGATCGTTCGAGGAATTTGCAAACAGAGTTTAGACAGAGAGTCTTTTTATGTGGGAGTGTTAGTTTTAGAAACTCTTTTTCTGTGGGAACCGTAATAACGCCCGACTTCTGATAGGAACCCTTTCTTGAGCTCAATCTAAGGTCTATCGCTTCCGCTTCGAAATTAAATTTTGCGAATTTCATGAATTTGGTTGAAGCACAAGAACAAAAACCGAACTTTTAGTTGACTTCATTATATTCTCAGGCCCCATCGCAAGTTTTTTTCCCGTCAAGCATCGCTCAGATTGTGAAGTTAGTGCCTGTTTTAAAGACCAATCAAAACGGAAATCCTACCACCCCCCCCCCCCTTCCCCCCTCGAGCCATCATCCTTTCATCAACCCAACGATTTATCTCTCCCGGACGTCTCCGGTCAGATGTCGTAATATTTTCGAACTCAGTCATCATAATCTTCATAGCCTGCAACTATTGCGACTGCAAACAACCTAATTGAGGTGTTAGGAAAGTAAATATGTTGGAAGATGTAATGTTGAAGGTGAAAAAGTTTCGCAAAAGGGTCCCCAAAAGTAAAATAAAACGGCAACGAAAAAAAATTGTAACAAACATCGAATTGAAAAGCAAAGCTCCTTGCTTTTCTTTGCAGTACCTCCTCGACGTTTCCACAAACAAGTGCAAGGTCAGCTCAGTGCGCACTGTCCCATTTCTACACGTTCCAGCCTCGTTCTCTTACCACGGAACCGCCTATGTGGAGGGCAAAGTCTGTGAAATCTGGCAGCAAGTCACCGGGGGCCGAGGCCGGCCTGTCATCTTCAGGACCTGGTACGTTTACTGGAATACGAACGCGTCTCGCTATGAGCCCGTGAGATACGTGTTCCACATTACTGCAACAAGGTTTAGAAAGAGATCGCTGACGGAGGTCACCAACTGGAGAGGGTACAGCTCGGCCGTGTCTGACTCCGTCTTCAAAATACCATCTCAGTGTTATAATTAATAGGTAGTGTTTATCAAGAGCTAAACAAGAAATTATAGCAAGGGTGAATATGCATCTAAATTGATTGTAAGAACAGTTGTTATTAACGAAAACGCTTAGCCATTGTCTTCGAGGTGACTAAGGGGCAGTCGGATTTAGCTTTTGATTGTTGTTATTCCAAGTTTAAACTTAAAGCTGCATTAAACCAAATCTAAATGCCATGATTCGTTCTCTTGTCTGTAGTTGACCTGGTCGACAGTAAAATAAACTTAATAAATTACATGTTCAACGAGTTTGCAACAACGGTCTTATTCTAACTCCCAAGCAAACTTGAACTGATAATCTTTGTTTGTCAAAATATTTAAGGTCTGATCCAGAAACTTTGCATACAGTAACTGAAACCGTGGTTTTATAAGTGGGAAGGGGAGCTGAAAAGATGTTTTAAATATAAAAATTACATAAATGTCAGACGAATGAGATAGATTTTAACTGTGTGTTCAAAATCTATAGCAAGTTTCGCATTTTCACCCGTTAGAAATCGCGTTTGTGAAAAAGAGGTCAGTCTTAGTTACTCGTGCCTGAATGACTCAGAATGTCTGCAAGAATACGGACGGACAAAACATTCAAATTAAACATTTATGCATTTGTCATTACCTCAAAGACGGTATCGCCTCGAAGGGACTGGGGAGAGTGGGATGGTGGGGTTGATGACGTAATGGAGAGGGAGTGGGTGGGAGGGTCGGACGGTTTCGTCACCGAACAACAAAACATTCGCCTGATCTGCCACCTAAATAATTTATGTTGACATGGGATTCTCCTAACACAACTTAACCTTATCCCAGCAGTCGAATAACGACCGATCCCTTTTTATGTTTCTTTCAGTTAACAAAGACCCTGTGTGACACTGTTCTTTTATTGCACTCGTCTGGTAACACGAACGGACGTAGCTTTGTATGTCTTGAATGGGAACAATGACAAATTCAAACCTTTTATGTTACTTAAAGCCTAGAAAACAAAGTTTTGTTTTTATGATTTGAGTTTGACGATCACTTGGACCAGACTTACTGAAATCCACTTTCTTCATTGACATAACTGAGCCGGCAACGTCAGTTTTCCAAAGATCTTAGTTAATCTTACTCTGGGTGCCAAAAGAAAGACTTCGCATCCATCTTCCACTTACGATATCAATTCATGAAAAAGTGTGATGAAAGAATCAACGAAACGATAAGTAGTAGCAAGTTTCCTCCGTCAGCTCAGTTGCAAAATTCTCAAAACCAGTTTAAGGGAAACTTATTGAAATTGATAGGAAAATTCATCAACCCGCGACCTAACATGTTTGGTATTAGGCTAAGCAAGTTCATCAGTAGTTCGCCCGTTTTTCATTGTCCCATTTGTCGCATGATCTCTCCTTGTTTAAAAAATGCTCGGACTACTATCAGTTAGCCTATTGGTGAGCGTCAACTTACCTTTGCAAAATGCCTTATCTGTTTTGGTGGAATTTTTTTGAGTTACTAAAGATATGGTGAGGTGATATCATTCTGGTAGTCTGCGAACCGGAAAAAACGAGCCGGCTCTCGTTATGGCATTCTGGCATAGTTGATCTCTGCTTCAGGAGTTTTGTTAATTGTCACGCACTCTTGACAGTATTATAAGTCACGGACATGACTCGTTCATTTGTGGGACCATTGCTGCTTTTCATGTTAAGTTATCAACATGTACTGAAATTTCTCCAGCCTTAAATCCACTTACATTTGCGCCTTCTTTGCTAAAAGCTTCATAACGCTCTCAAAATTTGTTCACCTTAAACTCGATATATGGACCAATGTATGTTGGAAACCAGCATACTTTATCTATTATGAAGAAGTAGATTAATGGCATAATTGATTTATAGAGAGCTACTCGCCAAACACAAGAAAACAATTCTCAAAAGTTTAATGGCGTAGGGTATGATCTGGTCCTCCATCCACTGTAATTAGGGTTGTTCCGATCTAAGCTGGGTCTCTGAGTCACGGTTGCCGGGGTGAGGCTGGTAGAAGTCCATGTGCGGTTGCGCCACGACAGGTGGGTTACAATTAAGTTTGTAGAGAATACTTATATCGTGGTTTAACTTTGTGTTGGCCGTTCAATGAACACATATTCAAAGCTTGTATAGGGTCGATCAAAGCTAACTTAAATTAGAATATAGAACTGCAAACGTGTTACACATATATTTGAATAACGAATGCTCATTGAAATCTTTCCGTGATGAATGACTCACGTGATCGGGAGCTTGATATGATTATCGATATGTTATCCAACTGTTGGTTTACAGTTGCGTATTTGCCTAGATCGTTAGTGTATGAAAAAGATTACTTAATTTAGATAGGCATTAAACAAGATGTTTTCATGGACTACAGTTTTGAAGTCATTGCCTTGTTCTGTTGCATGCCAAACCTAATAAAAGTAATACCAGGACGACAACCTCAAAACAATCAACGTCAGTGGCTTTTGCTCTCTTACGTCTACTTAAGCCGGATCTAATCCTCTTTTCCTTTCAAGTTCTTTGCTCTAACGAGAAGGAAATACTTCCTGTTCAAGCATGTTGCATCAATGAAGCAAATTCGGAGGATCAAGCTACGAATGTCCTGTTTTGAACAGGTCACGTTCAGCAAAATCAAAGAAAGCAATATAAGATAAATGGTCACATGTTTATACAGGTCTTATATATGAAAAAATTGCTGCACTGACAGCCTTCACTTGACATTTCAGAGTCAGTTCAACAGACGCTGTTGTGTTAACGAGAGGGGATTGGTTTCATAAAGTATTTAACTGAAGTTGAAACACACTTTGGGAGGCGTCCTTCAATCTGTTATTTCAAAAAAAGGTCTGTGATAATGAATTCTTACAAATGTTCTGTCTAGTTCAAAAGCATAAGACCTCGGAAGTTGGCTTGAATTCAATAGCTAGTGTCTAGAGCATGAATTCTTTTTCAATTGTTTTGTTATCTGCATGGTTGCAACATTTCGGTTCAGATACAATTTCACGCTACAGTTTGCACGGCCCAAGCTCTCTTTTTCCAAGCACAGCTTTGCCAGTTTTCCTTGCCTCGGAGAGCACTCATGATCAGATCTTAATTTCATTCAATTCTGCTATGTTTGTATGAGCATTTTGCCCAAATATAGAGACCTTTCCTTAAATTTGAAGAGAATACCTCGTATTCTCCTGAAATCAGGTGCACGCTATTTTTATAAACATCTGCAAATTCTTTACGCGAGTCTAGTTGGTGCATGCTTGTTTTTCCCGTGATTTCAACCTACAATGATGCTCAAGTGCTCCATAAGTGCTTCAGAAACCAAACAGACAATATATTATTTCTACGGTCCCACCCATGGGAATTTTCTGCATTAACACATGACACCTGGTGCAGATACTCTTCTTCTTCACACGGAAATCTCTTTCAAAGCAATAGAAAGGAAAGCTAAAGGTGCGATCGTGAGGTTGGGGCTGGTGCTTGCTTTGGCATGTCTGAAACTGCGGTGCTTCTATTAGAAAAAAGTGTGTAGTTATTAAGCTGTTGTCTTATTCATATTTTATACCATTTTAGTCATAATGAAGCACTTCCTTGAATCCTGCCTTGCTGTTTTTGTACTTGTGGCGACAGTATGCTGTAACTATGTCCCTGGGCGTTCACGTCCGAGCTTTGGTTCCAAGTACGTGGTGTATGGCGACAGCAAAGACACCGTATGTGATCAAGGCAGCTGTCGTTCAAGGTCGCGCCAAATTCAGTACTACCAGAACTTGGCCAAACGAATACCACTCCGTATCAACACAAACCACAGGAATGTATACGAGAAAATTTTCTACCAGCGCAGTGTTTTCGATAACAGGCTTCAAGAGGTAAAACAAATATAAAATTATATTTTTTTTTTATTTTGCATTTCCCGTGTCCTTCACTGATTAAAAAATTTGAATTTTTAATATTTCAATTGACTTTACCTTAAAGGGAAGTTGCACAAGAGCCGTTTTTAGAATATTTTGTTTCCGCAAATATTGATAAGTACGTTAAACATACTGACTGACGCCTCGCCTCTAAGTTTGACTGACTGCTCACACTAAGTCACTCATATGAAGCTGCTTGATTGGCTCGTTGATCCTAGGTGCGTTTCGGTGACGTCGAATTCCAACGACTGATAGGGCATTTCGTATTAAAGTAATTGTATTTTCTTGTATCTGCGTACACACTGTTTTAGCTTACTCTATTCTCCTTCTTCCAGTACACCCTCGATGTTTCCACGAACCAATGCAAAGTCACTCCAGTTTCTCGCTCCATTAACCCATTCCTTCACGTGCCTGCCACGTTCTCCTACCACAGACAAGCTACAGTGGAGGGCAAACTCTGTGAAGTGTGGCGAAGCTCTAGTAGACCTACATATGTCGAAACCTGGTATGTGTACTACAACGCGTACGCCAGCCCACCGCGCCATGAGCCCGCGAGATACGTGGCACACTTCAAAGCAAGAGGCCCAGGCAGCCTTTCGCTGTTGTGGGTGACTAGTTGGAGAGGCTACAGCACAACGGTAGCAGACTCCACCTTCAAACTGCCATCACAGTGTTAGCCAGAGTGACCTTCTTTAGTATAGCTATCAAATGCCAGTGATAGTTTATTCCATAAAATACGAGTGTTCAAAGTTTAACCATCTTAAAACATGGAGACATCTCCACAAACGAGGAATTTACAACAAATAATAAAACCTTTCTGTTTTCCTTTGTTTGAACGCTCCATAACAAATTAAACTAGTTTGTAGTTTCTTGCCCCCCCCCCTCCATCTAACAGTATTAAACACACCACTTATCATAGTATCAGACAAGCAGAATTTAGTATTAATTAAAACACTGTCACTGATTGACTGCGATTGGTAATTAATCAACGCGTCTTTTAGCAATGGTTTAATTGTTTATGTTTATTTGGAAGAGCGTTTTGTTCAGCGTGATAAATAAAAGTTTGTTGACACAAGTCTTCTTAAGTTTATACGTGCGCTCTCTCTTTTTAGAACATAGCTGGCAAATTTTCGCGCGCTTTTTATATGGCGCGAGCGTGCATCTGTGACTCGATAGACACACGCCCGTGCGTCTATATAATCGTGTGCTCGCTTTCAACCAATAAAAATGCTCAAAACGGTTTAGGAGAATTTTGTACGTTATCAGCTTACGTGTATTTTTTTCTTATAAATACTGCTTAAAGTACTTTAGTTTTGCGTCTATCGAAGTATGCCAGATGCACTTTGGAAGTTGGGAGAACACTCGAGAAGCTGGAGAAGCACTCGGCGTCGCCTCGTGCCACTCTAAATTGAAACTATACAGACAACTATTATGTCGCTGAAATAAATGGCAAAACAGTAACTGATCGTCAGTAGGATACC
>JAOBYE010260209.1:0-16292 GCA_025403585.1 Parazoanthus swiftii | reverse complement strand
TTTCAGACCAAAACGGCTCAAAAACCATACCCTTTGGCGCGGCACATACCTATATACCCGATATAGGGGAGTACCCCCCCCCGGGTACCAGAGTCGGTGTACGGCTCTGTATGAAAGAAGTCTTGATTGACAGTAGGTCTAAACAAACCGTTTGATGACAAAAAATCTGCAAAGGGTGGGTTCAGTAAATCCCTTGCCTTGTTTTGTTCTTTTGTTCTGTTGTCCACATTGTCAATGAACTAGTTCAGATCACTTCTTCGTGTCTTTTGAAAAACTACGCACATCAACTTTAAATGTCAGTATACCTTGTCCGGCCCTACTGAACATCAGCAGGCGCTGATCCGCCTCTTTCGAAATTGTTTGCGAGGCGTCTGATTGATTCTCACCTATCGACGAATTTTTACTGAACTAAAACCGACGTTGTCCAGAAATTGCAGGGACAGGAAACGACCAAAAGATCGGGGTTTTTCTATTCTAACACAGTCTCTTTCCCTCAGAAGCTCCGCATTTCGAACTTTCGGGAAACATAAGGACAGTTTTAACAATTGGGCAAACTTCAATATGAAGGATGTCTTGGTAAAGTTGCTGGTTTTAATTTCCACTTTCCGTCATCTTGTCAACGTGTGGCTTATTAGACATTTGTATCTACGTTTCATCTGCAAAATTAAAGGGTAGCCAATTGACCAGCGTCTAGCGCTGCACGTGCTGTGTTTTTTGCATGTTTTCGACGGCTGGAGGTAGGTTTTCACATCTATCATTTACCTCCACATTTCTCAAACTAAATAAAATGTTATTACATATATGAATAATTTGCAGTTACACAATCCAAGTGTTTAATAACAAATTGCTGTGATTGTTTAAGATTTTCTTTTATCATCGTTTGAAAGTTTACAAGAAAAACGTGAATGCTACGTACGGGTTTGTTGTTCCGTGTCGTTGTTACCAACGTTGTTCTTGCTCTTGCAGCTACTTCTTCTTCATTTTTCTTCTTCTTCTGCTTCTTCTTTATTTTCTTCTTTCTTCTTCCTCTTCTTCTTCTGCTTCTAGAACTTCTGCTACTTCTTCCACTTGCCAACGCTGTTATATTGTTTTCCGAATTGCTCCTCTTAATTTCTTGCTCTCAGTGTTTTGCTTCTTTTTCCCCTTATTGTTGTTGTTTCTGTAACTGTTCTCGTCTGCTATCTTCCTTTATTTTTTTGTTGGTGTTTACGCTCTTCTCCTTAACTCTAAGAAGTGCCTTACGAAGACAGCAACAATAGTAGAAAAAGTACCTTTATTACACGATAGCTCGTGCCAGTTTATACACTGATGAACTTGTGCCCCTCAACAAAATCATTTTTTAGATACCAATCTTTTACTTGGCAAAAACTGTGTAAATTCTATATTTCATTACTACTAGCATAGGCAACACCCCGGGGGAGGGGTGTACTCCCCTATATCAGGTATATAGGTATGTGCCGCCCCAAAGGAAAGGTTTTTGAGCCGTTTTGGTTTGAAAACGGGTACAGATTTTAAACATTTTGGTCTGAAATTGGGTATGGTTATCGGGGGGACGTTCACGAAAGCTTATGAACTTATTTTTCTTTCCAAGAGAGAAAGGGAAATTGATATAATATATCATTCCAGCTACATTTTACGTACCTTTTCATCTTCCGTTCAGCTCTGATGCATATGCTATGCTTACAGTCTTGAAAACTGGTCTGAAAACGGGTCGGGAAAATGACATTTTTTGGTCTGAAATTGGGTCTGGGTTTGGAGATGCGGGCGGCACATCCCCCACCAGAAATTCCAAGGAGTATACAGTCAACACTAAAATTATAAATCTACGGCTTTAAATTACGGAACAACACTAGATTCTGACTATTGCAGATAAAAGGTAAAGTAAAGTGAGTTTATATAACGTCGGCAGTTCCGTCAGCTCTGTATGAATATTTGGAAGCTTTAGCAACGAGGACGAGAACGTCAACGAGAACGTTACAAAACAATGGACTTTTAAATTACAGAGTACAACAGCTTCACGTTAGAATGCACCCAGCTGGCCACCTTTCCGTCGTCGTCTTTGGAAAACAGAACGTGAAAAGCTCAATTCTGGGGTTTTATAGAAAACGTGAGCGTTGAAGTGTGAATCATTTTAATCCTTGTGAGGCCTCAAGAATGAAGCTTCTAGTTTTCCCATTCACACACCTTCACGTAAAACAAAAAAAATCCATTGAGTTATGCAAACAAGAAAAGTGAAGACGGAAAGTTAAAAATTCGGCAGCCTTCTTCGTTGACGTTCCCGTCCTCGTTGCTAAAGCCCTCTATTGGTATCACTGGACGCCGACATGGTGCCCTTTACTCTCCTCATTTGGCTGGAACTCCGATTTATGTAAAGCTGAAACTACATAGAAAAGACAGAGGAGGAAACCAACGTTGTAGGCACGAAGATCGAACCCCAGACCTTTTGCTCTGAAGGTCTTGCACTAACCGAACAGAGCACAAGACGTACATTCGACTTTATTGAAAAAACAAAGACCATAATTCATGCATGTCATGTTAACTCACATTTGTTTGATTAAGGTACATGGCAATTTCTGCAGATGTCTACTTAGTTTCTAAACCTTTGTTATGAGCTTTCAAAAATATTTCTGGCAAGTCGTCATTAATAAAATAAAGAAACAGATATCTTGTCTTTTCTTTCATTAGAGCAACGACAAACATGCAGCATCTGGTGACTTTTCTAGTTACTAAAAATCGAAGAATATGAAGTCTGTTATAACCTTAAGTATACTTATAGCGAATTACGAAATTATGTCGATTCGATAACAGTTACACATCTTCATCTCATTGTCATTTATTTCTCTTTTCGTTGTTATTTTTTTTATAATGGTGGATGAACAGGTGCTGATCAACGATACCAAATTATCTTCTATTGCAGTATTGCGGGCTTTAATGAAAATTTTTGTACTTTGGCATAAGTTTTCTTATCCTATAAACTCGAGTCAATATACAACGATGTTTATAAAACGGTCTTTTGGAAATGCTAAATGAATAAAATACAATTATGTATTACTCTTACTATTGTTTCAGGATTTTGACATTATAAAAAGAAGCTTAATTAAAACGGAAGCACTGCTTTTGTTGCCTAACCTACCTAGAAACGAAAATCAACAACACTAAATAACTCTGGTTTTGCAAACCCAAAACAGCAGAACGCCCACGGAGGGAAAGGTTTTTCTCCTTCATTTTTCAAATATAATCTTCGCTGGAAATAGATTAGAAAAAGATTCCTTATAGATAAACATTCTTGTTTGCCAGATTAAGTTCAAATCCGCAATTGTTAGGTTCAGTCTTCTCTGAAAGAGGTATTTGACAACGAAAGACAACTCAACATGGCAGAGTACTTTTCTATGGCAGTGACCTCGGGCGTCTTAGTGATCTCAAACCTGTTTGGAAACATTTTAGTTTGCGTTGTTATTCTTCGCAACCGAAGCATGAGAACACCGTTGAATTACTTGATATTTAACCTTGCTGTTAGTGATATGATGGTCGGCGTTCTCTCTATACCGTTGATCGTGTTTGGTTTCATTTCCAACAAGGCCGAAGGCACTGCAGCGCTTCTCGTGTGCAAGTTTCTTGTTCACGGAACTCTCCTGTTTCCTTGTGCTAGAGTATCGTTCTTTAGTTTAGCGGCAATTGCGTTTGAGCGATATCAAGCAGTGGTTCATCCTCTCACAGTGAAGGGAAAAATTACAAAGAGGAAAACATTTGTGTTTATTATTATAATTTGGATGCTTGCGACATGTATCAACATTCCGTGGTATTTTGGACTGGATCTAGATGAAAGTGTTCCTCCAAAGTGTGAGGTAAAGTCCGAGTACAAGAAAGCTCTAGAACTACACTCGCACATTTTCGGAACTTTTAACTACGGAGTTATACTTATTGTCATGATTGTTCTTTATGGTCAGGTAGTAAGAGAGTTAACGAAAAAACAAAACCAAATTATCGAACAAAATCAGCAAGTTGCCTTCCAAACAAAAAAGAGAATTACAACGATGCTGATAATAGTGACCTTAATATTCGCCGCTCTCTGGGCGGTCGGTACGGCTTTCGTCACTGTGTTGGGGTTTACACCTGGTAACTTGGCTGGGTCAGTCATCACCTTTATTTTTCTGATAAACTCGAGTATTAACTGGGTTCTCTATGCATTCTTCAGTAAACAGTTCCGAAACTGCTTTAAGAGGGCACTCTGTAGCTGTCGTAAGACACAATATCCTTCTGCTGGTTGTCCTGTAGTTAGAGAAAACCAGTTGCGAAACGGCGTCGCGGATACTAGGATGTAAAAGCAAATGTTACAGCAAGAAACCGTAAACGCAAACGCTATGTTCAATGTAAATAAAATTTGTTACTTTTTATATGTCTTGGAAGTAACCTATTGAAATCCAAAAAAAGCTCCCCAGTGTTTTGTGTACATTGTACAAGTTAAATTTTGAGACGGAATCCGAATTATAGGTAGGTTTTCATGCAAGTCAGTTGCACAATCATATCTTACTTAAGCTTTCTGTTACGACTAGTATAAAATTCTCAGTTATACATAAAACAAGTATGTAGCAATTATTTAATTAAGCAGTAAATTACTCTTCTTCATCATCATCTTCCTTTTCTTCTTTTTCTTCATCATTTTTCTTAGCTCACTGCTTTTTCTTCTTCGATCTCGTCCTTTTCTTTGTTCTTCTTTTATCTTCCTTTACTTCTTCTTCATATTATGTAAACATTATTTTGTTGTTGCTTCTTCTTCTTCTTCTTCTTCTCCTTTCTTCTACTCCTTTCTTTTCTTCTTCGCCATTTTCTTGACAATCTTTTCTCATTCTTCTTCTTGTTTCTCTTTCTTCCGAGTCTTTTCGTTTGCGTTGTTGTCATTCTTCGTCTTCATCATTTTATGAAGTACTTGGTATAAACATCAGCAGTAGTCATAGTAGCCTTCACCAAAGGGTTGCACGCAACAGACATTACACTTTTGCCAGTTTTCTTTTAAATGTTATTGGTGATACTAATTTCAATTGCTTACTCTTATGTTAATTCGCAACATATTGAATATAAATGCAATTAACATTAAGACCTAAAACTTTTCATAGTTTCCCCATATCGAAAAAGTGAAAGCTTGTGGAAAAACTGAACTAAATTCACGAACTTTTACACGTGAAACGCAATAGATAAAGCGACTTTATTAATATATCGGAAGTCCTGTCTGGTCTCAGAGAAAGCAGAGGTGCGCCCTTTCTCCATCACTCTATCAGTGATCAGTTTTGTCTAAAACTGAAGCTATACGAAAGAGAAGACAAACCAAAAATGTTGAAGCCACGAAGACCGAACCGCTGACCTTTTGCTCTGAAGGCCGCGTACTAACCGGAGTGAACTAAAAGATGTACATCAGGGTTAGATTGGTTTTGAACAGATTAGGCGGCCATTTGTGTTACCTCCAAGCCTTCCACTTCTACAGAAGTCCTTTTATTTTCTAAGCCTTTGTTAAGATCTCAAAAAAACTAATTTTCAGCGGACTCCTTAAAAATAACACCAACACTAGAATTTCGTCTCTTCTTTCAATGGAGCAATTATAAACATCATCTGGAGCATTTTAATGAAAAATTTTAGTTTTTCACTTTGGCAGATATACACTGGTGTTTATACACGAAGCGTTATTGAAGTTCCAAATTAATATAATGAAATTATACATTATTTTTATTGTTTATTTAAAAATAATTCAATACTTCATATCTTAAAAATATTTTAATCTAACCGGCAACACTGCATTCGCTGATTAACATATTAAAGGGACGAAAATCAACAACACCGAATCAACTGGTATTGTAAAACCAAAAAGTAGAACGCCCACGGAAGGAAAGTTATTTTACCCTTTTCAAATATTAATAGACTTGCTGGAAAAAGAAAAAAGGGAGTCCTTACAAAGCAGCATTTGCTTTTGCCAAGATAAAGCTTAACGCAAAATCTAATTTCAGTCTTCACTTGAACAACTATATGTCAACGGAAGCCCACTAAACATGACTCAGTCTTCTTTCGTCGCCCTCGCAGCGAGCTCAGGTGTCTTGGTGATCTTAAGCCTGTTTGGAAACATTCTAGTTTGCGTTGTAATTCTTCGCAACCGAAACATGAGAACACCGTTGAACTATTTGATATTTAACCTTGCTGTCACCGATACAATGATCGGCCTTTTCTCCATACCTTTAATCGTGTTCGCTTTCGTTCCCAACACGACGGAAGGCACCGCAGCGTTGCTCTTGTGCAAGTTTCTTGTTCACGGAACTCTCCTGCTTCTTTGTGGCATGGTGTCGGTCTTTAGTTTAGCGGCAATCGCGTTTGAACGATATCAAGCAGTTGTCCATCCTCTCACAGTGAGGGAAAAAATCACAAAGAGGAAAACATTTGTGTGTATTATTGTATTTTGGATCCTTGCGATATGTATCAACATTCCGTGGTATTTTGGGCTTGATCTAGATGAAAGCGTTCCTCCAAAGTGCAAGGTAAAGTCCGAGTACAAAAAAGCTTTAAAACTATACTCGGAAGTTTTCGGGGTTTTTATCTACGGAGTTCCACTTGTTGTCATGATTGTTCTCCATGGCCGAGTAATAAAGGAGTTTCTGCAGAAACAAAACCAAATTATTGAACGAAATCAGCAAGTTGCCATCCGAACAAGAACGAGAATTACTGCGATGCTGATAACAGTGACCTTAATATTCGCCATTATCTGGACTGTTGGCTCGGCTTTTAACTTAGTGTATGGGTACACTCCTGGGAAATTGGCCACATCAGTCATTAACTTTCTAGTTCTTATAAACTCAAGTATTAATTGGGTTCTATATGCGTTGTTCAGTGAACAGTTCCGAAACTGCTTCAAGAGGGCACTTTGTAGCTGCTCTAAGGCACAATAACCTGGAGTCAAAGAAAACCCAAAGCGAAACAGCGTCGAGGATACCCGACTGTAACTGAAACATAAATATGAAAGTAAGACCTATTCTGGGGTCCAATGTCATCCGGCAATAACTCCTAATGTTGCTCTTGTCGCGTTTCCTACAACATCACTTTTTGAACTTTTCTTTAATATCCTTAGGCAACATGCAGGTTATAAACCTAGTAACGCCCCATAGCAGTATGGGCAACGGGCGGATCGGATTGGAGAGTAAGTTTTAAATATACCAAATACCCGGGACGGGAAAATGAATTTTTCTATATAGAGTGCAGTATTGAAAAGTAAAATTTGAAAATATGAAATTAGTGTAAAATCCCAGCTAACGCCAATGCTTACATCAAATCTCATTAGCATAGACGGTGAGTCGATAGCATGCCTCACTTGAAACAAGGAGACGCGGGTCGATGCCCGTTCAGGGGATAAAACCATGTTTTTCGGACAAGTGTGTCGAAAGGTAAATACAACCCTTTGTGTTTCAGAATTCTCTCGTTATTACATGTTTAAGCAAGTATCCTAGGGGACCTCTGAACGACTAAAGGGGTGTCGACTATTACAACTTTCAACAAGTATCCCGTTTTCTATTTTTTTCTCTTGGGTCCAGGGGGGTCGATTTTAGTTTGTGACCCTCCCCCTCCAATTACTGCTTCGAGAGGGTACTTTTACCCCGAAAGTCTTAAACGCTGGCACACTATGCGACGGGAAATTAATGTCGCATTCACTTCACTTACTCAGGGTTCTCCAAAACGAGACAAAGTAAAGGGAGACAAAGATAAAGTAGGGGGAGAAAGAGCACTGAAAGCGCGAGTTTTCTGGGGGAGTCTAGGGGCATGCCTCTCGGAAAATATTGAATTCTACGATCGACGAAAACTGGTAGCCGGAGTGATAAAGTCAACTATACGGAGAAAATCGCCGGTCGCCGCCGGGCCCTTCGGGAGAGCCCTGCTAACTAAACAGGTTTCGGTGAAAACTTTACAACACGCGTTAGCACCTCGTAAACGCGGAACGGCAAATACAACAGAAATGATCTCGCAACTAAATTTCCCTATAGACTAGATTGCATAACAATTTTCCAAAACAACTTCTTGTTATCGATCCTCTAGAGAAGTTAGGGAAAGTTATACAGTCTTAGCGAATTTTACTGCAAAGTTTTTTATGTCTTATTTCTACTCTTGCCCTTTGCCGTTTCGCGTGTGCGGAGATGCTAATCTCTTCAACATACTAAAGTCGAACAAGTACAATATATGAACATGTTTAGTAATATGAACGCAGCAGTTTCGAGACCGATTTCTTACCAAACGAAATGGTAAGTTCAGATATCGTGTAAAAGTTACTTTATAGCGTAGCAAAAACACAGCCGGATGTTCTTAATTTCTCAGAAACAGCCCTTAATTCAAACTACAACTCGAGAATATGTGGTGCTCCAAAAAGCGACAGTGATTAAAACTGTAACAGTCTCCTTGTCTTGTAGTCTTTATTCAGGTGTTCACAGTGCAATTTTTAATTACATGCAGCCATGCTACCGGTGTCCACATAAACCATATTAATTTAAAATAAAGCTTTCGTATTGCAGGACATCTATAGAACTAAGCTCATACAATTACTTGACAAATGAAAACGTTCTAAAAAGTCTCCCTTACGAAATTCACATCAGTTCTCTCACCTTTACAGGCGCTAGTTCTCGCAACAAAACTACACCCATTTAGAGCTTCAGTTGAAATCACATTTTCGATAAGTTTTCGAAACTGTCTATAAATCCATAAGCTTTAAGAATTGTTCGTCAAGAGTGAAAGACTGGTTCTTTCTCTCTCGAACGCACGATTGTCTGGTAGTGGAAGACCGAGACGAGACCACCGAGTTAAACCGCACTTCTTTCACAATTTTAACAAGACCTCCAGGTCAATTTCCAAGGCGGCACAAGGCAGGTTCAATTCAAATTTCCCAAGCACTTCAGGATGCAGCACACCCATCACTCCGATAGCTTTGCCATTAAATATCACTTGTGCACATCGACCGGGAAAGAACGTCGGGTCTGAAATGAAATGAAGTCAAACAGTTCATTAAAGGTCACGAAATTGACACTCTCAGGAAAGCCTGCCCTAAACAAAATTCTTTTTGCAAGACCAGGGACAAATTTAATAAAGAGATAAAATCTCTTGCACGTGTAATTTACAAGTGCAGTTCTAGACGGCTACACTTGAATTACAAAAAAAAGTCATATTTATGTTCGTTAAGGGCCAAGTGTGGACATCTAGTCTGCTTAGAGATGTATGTATGTATGTATGTATGTATGTATGTATGTATGTATGTATTTATGTATGTATGTGTGTGTGTGTGTGTGTGTATGTATATGTGTGTGTGTGTGTGTATGTATGTATGTGTGTATGCATGCATGTACGTATGTATATACTAGTGTATTATTCATGTACGTATGCGTGTATTTATGCACGTATGTATGTATGTATGTATGTATGTATGCATGCATGCATATATGTATGTATGTGCTCATGTATGTATGTATGTGTGCGTACGTATGTATGAACGTACGTATGTGTGTATGTATGTACGCATGTATGTATGTATGTATGTATGCATGTATGTATGTATGTATGTATGCATGTATGTATGTATGTGTGTGTGTATATATGTGTAAATGTATGTTTGTACGCTTGTACGTACGTACGTATGTGTGTACACATGTAGGTAGGTATGTAGGTAGGTAGGTAGGTATGTATGTATGTATGTATATATGTATGTATGTATGTATGTATGTATGTATGTATGTATGTATGTATGTATGTATATATGTATGTAGGTAGGTAGGTAGGTAGGTGTGTCTGTCTAGTTTTACGTTTTATTATTCACGATGTCATCGCGTAGCACACTCACCCTGGGCTGCACTGAGATGATAACCGTGACCAGGACTGGTCAGCTTGTCTTCTGTCGGGGGGATTTCCAACAGCTGCATCGTCCTGTCGAGTAGCCCGTGAATTACCTGGACATAATGCAGCTGGGTTAGTCGACAGTATAGCGGATGAACGAGTGTTTACAAGCTGTTGCTAAGAGGGTCATAATCGGGATACTACTATTTGAGCATTTTAAATAGTTAAACGAACACTTTGTCAAGATATATTCCTCTTCTTACTATTTGAGCATATTAAATAGTTAAACGAACACTTTGTCAAGATGAATTACTCTTCTTAATTTTAGTGTCACCACACCCCAAGCCGACTCCTTCAAAGAACAAGTTTTGAACTTTTCTTTTTAATCGTTTGTTTGTTTTGTTTTGTTTGATTGTTTGTTTGTTTGTCTTTCTAACTGTCTGTTTGTTTCTTTGTTTTGATAATTTAATCAGTTGGCTTTGTTCATAGCCGCCATACCACATATTTTAAATGGTTCGTCACGCGCTTTTTTTTCGGTCAAACTCTGCCAAACTTTGCTAATAATTGCTAATTTTGTGGATCATTTTCTTGTGGCAAAGTTCATTATTGTATTTCAATTAGTTATGCAAACTCGGACTCAGTGATTTTTCGTTTTGATAATGGCTGTTAAACTTCTGTATATCTCGCTTTTCTAACCTCATGACATGGAAACTTCCCCCCCCGTCTTTTCGGTTACTGTGGTCTCAAGAAAAAATTACCCCCCCCCCCATTTCCCTTAGTTTGATTCTCGTACTGCCAAATGATCTAATTTGGCTGGTTAAGTTATAACTCATTTTGCCTTGTGACCAGGTCTGTCTTTTTTCCCATTCAGTCTTAAGATTGCTTTGTCAGATTCTTCTGGAGCGTTTTGGTGTTGCCCTTTTACTGATGACTCGAAAAACGGTCATACCCCGACGAACAAATTCCGAAAGAAGCTAACTTAACCATGTCAAGTATTTAGAACAAACTTTATATTTCATACCTCAAAACCTGGGGTCTTGTTGTAATTTACTGCGCAGAATCGACGGTGATTTCTGGCTCCAACATCTGGTTTGAACAAAAAAACACAAAATGAGTCCAATGCGCTACAAATATACTTGGAGCTGCTCAAGGGCTTGTTAAAAAAATAACAATTAATAATAATAAATGTAATAATAAAAATTAGTGTGGGTAATCAAATGGTGACGAGTGAAATTAGGAAATAATTTCACTTGCGTTTTGTTAAAATTCTCAAAATCGCCGGTGGATTTTTTACACTGTAATTTCACATGGGAAATTATAAATTAACGCTGAAATTTCGCGCCAAAATTAAGGAGTAATTTGTCACCTATGATATTAAATAAATAATTGAACAATAAATTCATAAAGCAAAGATGTTATAATCAAATAATTTTTCAAACAAGAGAAATTTAACGTCCAAATTAGATTTAGCCATATATTTCATGCAAGTGCTACGTACAGTTTTTACAATATACAATCAATCTCTGTGTTGCACTCATTCACCGTATTTAGCTCGGTTGCAAAGTTGCCGCAAGGGAAACTATACTGGTTTGCCACTGACTTTCGTACAAACTGCCTCATCCACTGGCACTTGCCTTGAGTCACCAAACTTGCTAATATTTCTCACCTTTCACGTCGTCTTTTAAAACAACATCGGAGATTTCAAACAGCTTCAGAGGAAGTGGCATATTGCGGTTGCAGTGAACTGTTTTCAACACCCCTGGCAACAAAGTTGTCCTGGCAACCTGGAATAGATTGGCAATAGAGTGCTGAAGTGAAATATAGGGGTTACGCGCCTTACTTTCAAATATACACTACTTCTTAATTTAAAACGAGACAGTCCCATCCAATAAAATCTAGGGCTTTATAAGCAAACTGTAATATCAAAAGGACGAAAATACAGCTTCTGACACTGTACCATCAAAGATTAGAACATAGCTGGCAATTTTTCGCGCGCTTTTTGTATGGCGCGAGCGTGCATCTGGAACGCCCATGCGTCTATTAAATCACGTGCTCTCGTTCAACCAATAAAAATGCTCAGAACAGTTTAGGAGAATTTTGTACGTTATCAGCTTATGTGTAATTTTTTTTTGAATGAGGCTTAAAGTGGCAGAGGCAATGTTCTAAAAGAAATGGTCAGCCTTCAGCCATACATTCTCTGCAATTTTCGACGTTTTTAAAGATTTATTTTTCCTTAATTATTTGATATATCACGCTAACATTTGCAGTGATTACTTATTGTTCTATGTACTATCAAATTCTGGACTCATTTTGGTTCAACCCTGACTTTGGTTTTATGCTGCATTATGCTAATGAGGGAAAATGTAAACAATGACGTCATCTGAAACTCGCCTATAGAAATAAGATTTCTGCCTTATCCGCAAGCATTGTCTTATGCTTAAATAAAAGAAGAGCAAGCCGTCTGTCTTTCAGTTTTATGGACAGACATTAACCAACATTCAGACAATGGAGGAAAACAACACACAGACAGTTAGCTTAAAAATACACACAATAAGAGCGGATTGCAACAATTACTTACAAAAAGACATTTTTGGCAAAGAGCTACCATATTCAGTTAGTCAAGTTACCTGAAATTCAAGAGTCTTGGGGTTTGCGATGTGCACTGCTTTGGTCTCAAGCAAAGGCTTCTTGAGTTTATCAGAAATATCGTCTCTGGAGCACTGCAGATTACGAGAAATAACAGTTAACTACTGAATTATATAATATAGGTATTCGTTTTAGAAGAAGCGGTAATGTAAGTTCTAAAATGCTATATTGAATGTCAGTACGAGGCTTGCAAACGGAATAACACTTATCAAATAGAAAAAGGCAAACTACTATAACGGCAAGTAAAAAATTGTTTAGCGTCATTAGAAATGGCCCATTTTAGTTTTTTGTGTAAATTGGCATAAATTTTTTTAAGGACAATCATCCTATACAACTACAAAAGTGCATAAACTGACAAACCCTTTTTCATTGTTTTGCAGCAAAAAAAACCCCAGAAAATGTTTAACCAATTCTCGGATTAAATACGAACTTACTTGATCTACTTTTGCATAACAAGCTGGTTACATATACATATATTTTAGGTGCTCCCCGCGGGGCTTTCAGCAACCTGTTCACATCAAGTATATGGTTCAGTGATTGAGGGTCTTAGCCAGACCGCTATCAGCAGTTCACAATGATTTTCTGTCTGAGACATTAAGTTACGCCCTCAGTTAACAAACCACAACACCGGCATTACCCTACTCTTTTCGAGGAGTGCGTGGTATCTTTTAAGTCCACCAACAGAACGTCGAGAGACTAGACCAACGGTCTAACGTTTCTAACAAAAGACGGTGAGGAGAAAGAAGATTGCCCAAAGTTCAGCCCCCGACCAGTTCAGGGATTGAATCAGGGACCTCCTGGTTGGCAATCAGATCTTACCAACTACGCTAGTATCGCACACACGCTAGATCTAAGTTAAACCTACATTGTAGCTTAAAACAAAAAAAAACGCAGCTAGGATTAAATACGTATGCACTACTACAGAAAAATGTATAGTATTTCTGGTTGAAGGAAGAAACAACAAGAAATTCACTACAGAACAAAGGGATATTTGTTAAATATCACGCAACACATCATATACATCCCGATTGCCATTTGTTTGTTGTCAATTACTTCAAGTTTATGAGAGTCCTCAGGACCAAGTTTCAAATGATTATTTATTTTGTTACTTTTAATATACATCTGCAGATAAGGCGGTCTCCAAAAGGGAAACAGATGGGACGCTTAGCATAAGGATTTTTTTTTACCACGCTTTTGTGTAAAAGATACGACTAAAGCACGCAAATTGCCTCTTTTTGCCTTGTATCTAAGCGAGAGGCATTAACGAGTTTAGCTAACTACCGAGCCGTTTCACTTCAAGTAAATTCTACCCGTGATTGCTCGTTTCTTGCAAAGTTTTTCCAGTTTGGGTTCAATCTAAATGTGAGTTTCGGAATCGTCTCGCTGGCCATGTTGGTAAGTTCATTTCTCACTTCCATCTACTGACTGTTTCCGGGATTTAAGGTAAACTGAGCGAAAGATTTTCCGATACAAACCTTTGCCTTTGCGAAGAGAAAGGTGTACAGCAATTTTGCAGTTTCGTACAACTTTGAAAGTTGGTCTGACCGAAACACGTCAGTTAAACTTCTTATTTACACGGTCGAGACTTTGAGTATTTGCAGCTTGACCAGAGAAAAGTTTACGAGACTCAACGAGAAAGCAATCTCAAGCAACCAGTTTCATAACTACAAGAATCTGATCAATATGTCGTTAAATCCATGATCCAGACAAAAAAAAGTCAGATAATTACTGCTTCGATAATGAAAATCACCCACCTATATATTTTGGAACGTTCCGGTTTAATAAGGACAAAAAAAAACTTTAAAAACTAACGAAAACGTCAATGTTGAATAAAAAACTTGTAATTGAATGGGCTTCGACGACACAGTGTCTAGTTTTTTTTTCTTCTAAATTTGACCTAGTCTCTAGGTTTAAGAATTATCAATTTGACTTTCTTACCAGTGCAAAAGTCAAAACTTCATTGAATCCAGCTTGGGCAATTTCTTGTCTCAACAGATCACACAGACTGTTCAACTTGAACTGAAAATAGAAAAAGAGCCATCGACCTTTAGAATAACATATAAACATGGCGAAAAAGAAATGACACAACTGAGGGGAGATGGAGAGAGGAACCAAGGACACTATACAAACACTCTAAGAGACAACACAAACATCTGCATGAACAAAAGAGCAGCTTTGCGAGTGACCACAATGAGAAAGAAAGAGTTACATAGTTACTGACAAGAAACAATTAATTAGCAAGAAAATACACGAAGTAGGAAAAAGAGATGGAATATGTTACACTGAGAGGATTGAGACAACTTTAGAAAAATATTCCTGGAGGCATTGTAAATGCTAAAATGGTTTTCAAATCGTACGAATTAAGAATATTGAACGGTCATGGTGTTTGTTTGTGTGTGCACTGACGAACATGATGTTCCTGGAAGTTTATTATCAGATATTATCTCAACCGGTTCTGCGGAAATAAAAGATCACTGATATCGCCATAAAGATGCACTAATGAAGAGTTTTCGAATCATGGACAGTTTTAGACATCGTCCACTGGTCCAGAATTGCAAACCAGCACAATCATTAAAATGTACTCATTGAGGGATTTCACTTGAATTTGTCCCATTGGCGGGCTTCCTCCACTCGCCCAAAATTTAAAACTAGCAGCAATGTAATTGAACGAACATTTTGAAGCTTACACCTTCATTCCTCTTAAATCAATTTGAAATCTGTGCTCGGTAACAAATGACCCAAAAGGATGTTCAACTGTATCTCGATACCAATCGTGTTGGTGGGAGGTATGCTTGGGAAAAAGGATGCTCAACAGTACTTGGTTACCAATCGTGTTGGTGGGAAGTTCGGTCGGAAAAAGGATGCTCAACAGTACTTGGTTACCAATTGTGTTGGTGGGAGGTATGGTCGGAAAAAGGATGCTCAACAGAACCTGAGTTACCAATAGTGTTGGCAGGAGGTACATGTATAGTCGGAAAGGATGTTCAGCAGTATCTGATTGCCAATCGTGTTGTTGGGAGGTATGGTCGGGAAAAGGATGTTCAACACAATCGTGTTAGTGGGAGGTGTGGGCGGGTAAAAGGATTTTCAACTTAGAGGACTTTCCTAAAACTCAATTTTAGCGGAGGTAGTCCCCTCTTAAAAGATACGTTTTTTTTATTATATTAGTACTGTTATTATAATTGTACCTGGTTGCCAATCGTGTTGGTTGGAGGTATGGTCTTCATCACATTGTTGTACCCATAAGCGATGGCCACATCTTCCACGATGTCACAGCAGTGAATCACATTTGTGTGATGTCAAGGCCAACAAAAAGATTGTTAAACCACGACTCGGACAAGACTTGGCGTTTAGTTACTGCTTTTACAATACAATACAGTACAAAGCAATAAATCACAATACAATACAATACTTAGTGAATAAACCACTTCCATGGTATGTTGTATTGAGTTATACAGGCCCGAGGTTGAGAAATTGTCCGAAAAGTGAACATTTGCCCGAGACGAAGTCGAGGGCAAATGAGAGACTTTGAGGACAAATTGGAAGCCGAGGGACTGTATAAACTCAATACAACATATACCACGGAAGTAGTTTATTCATTTTATGATTCAACAAAAAATTTTCTTTCGAGACAACCGCCACTCAACAGCTGACGCGCGCGAATGAAGTTTCATTGATCTGTTAACAGAACTTGAACGACTTGAGCCGATACAAATCACGGTTTTGTTCAGTACTTTATACTGATAAAATTTACTTGGAAACCATTGCTTTTCCAAAGCGTGTCAAAATGTTATTTTTTGCAA
>JAOBYE010260098.1:0-16293 GCA_025403585.1 Parazoanthus swiftii | reverse complement strand
AAAATCTTGTTCGCATGAGATCGATTATATGCAGTAAATATGCGTGACTATCGCCTGCAGTGCTGCAAATTAAAGTTGCCCGAAAACGTTGTAGGATCACTATCAGGTCTTAAAACGACGATCATCGCATGCTACCTCCAGTCTCAATAATATTTATCCTGTTGTATATAAACTATGGGACAAGGATTGATTGTGTCTAAGGTTTTACCAAAAGATTAGCACCGCTCTTTCCTGTAAGCGGGTATTCGCTAAGGTTGTTAATTAACTTCGGTAGAGCAATTATCCGAATACGCATATTATAACAAAAACACCGCGTTGTGTCCTATGTACGATGACGTTGTAATTTAATAGAGACTAATCTCAAAATAGATTAACCCTATTTAGCGCAATCATGGCTGCTGGTTTTCTGTCCATTTACACGACAGGAAGTCAATGGATTATATGATGTTTTGACTAAACTGTCGTTTTAACTGTGATGTTGGGAAGTAGCCTTACCTTCTTTGTGGTTACTGAATTGTGCAACTGGAGTCCAACTAGGTTTCGTGAAACTCTCAACTGTGTTTTGTGCGCAACTTCCGTTAAATAGCTATAATCAAAAGACAATTAGGACTCTGTCGCCTGGAGGTTTTCGGCTTTTGGCATTTTCAAATATATGGTTCACAGCTCATTTTTCTTTCCTTGATTTTTTGATCAAAACTTTAAAAATACCGTACGTATTCGTATGTGATGGGAGTAAATAAACGCGGGTAACGTATGAACAGTGGTTGCAGATCAAGATTTAGAACGTGTTGCTAAGCTATCGTCAGTTTTCACGGCTTGTTTGACTATTTACCTCGTGTACCTTTTCATTTTTGGCAAAGGATTATTTATTTCAGCAATAAAAGAGAATAAACAAGGCAATATGCCCTGCGAGAAAAGATCTCTCATGTCCCTACGAAAAACATGGGAACTTGAAAGATATAAAGAAATCGATATCTTTTCTTTAGCAAGAGGACATTACCGTTCGTGAAGAAGCTCTCTATAATAATAAGGTTTTCAATATTCTCTCGGGGCTGGAAATAAACACGGAAAAACAGAAGATCTGTGTGTGGCTACGTTTGACAAAAACAGCAAACAAGAGCAATGTGGCATTTGGAATTAAAGTCGCAGAGGCTTATCAAAACCTTGGGTGTTTATTTTCCACAATATTCAACTGAAAACGCATTAGTAAACTTTGAAGAAGAAACAGAAAAAAATAGAGTCGCATGATGTGGTGCGGTGTTAATACCCTCCAACTGAGCAGCATTTTAGAACACGAGATTAAATAGTCATGCAGCTCAGGCCCGCAGGCAGGATTTTTGTTGGGGGGGGGGGGTGCAAATCTCGTAAACTTGGACTCTTAAAAGCCAAATTTATGGGAAAAACACTTTTTTAGTCGTTTCGATTTACGGTAGCACCAACTGTTACGATAAACCTGTTCGAGCTTATTCATCGTCTTATTAAACCTCCAAATGCGGACCTTTTTGGGTTCGTGGGGGGTGCGTACGCACCCCGTGCACCCCCTGCCTAGCTACGGGTCTGCGGCTAGTTTCAAATTGAACTAAAGTGAAAAACAAACTGACTAATAAACAATATTGACGATGGAGGCATTGGGCCATTAGATCCAAGGTCTAATAATGTAAGAATAATATATATGTGGAATAATATATATGTAGAATAAACTCGAAAACAAAATTGTTGCCATGAACGAAATTCGAGCCCACGTCCCCTTGATTACTAGTCAAGTGTGATGGCCACCACAACTGTCATCTTATGGTGTGTTGACCTGATCTTGGGATTTCCTGGGCAGTTCATTTTTTCAAAGCTTTTTTGGGAAAGCCTTAAACCCGTAACGCGTGCCTTTCGACCTATTGTTTACGATCAGGGCTTACGTAGATTCGTACGTCTTAGGCGAGGGGGGGGGGGGGGCGAGAACACTGAAGTTGTCAAATGCAGTTTCTGGCGATCTTGAACAGTATTTTCCGAAATGTCAATGGGAACCGTTTTGCTTGGGGGGAGGGGGGAGGGGTAACTGCCCCCCAGCCCCCTCTCCGCCGCTCTGTACGGCCCTGACAAGATGCACTAGGGACCTTTTACGAAAGACCTTTAAAGAAGCCGGGACGCGGACGTCAACGAGGACGTTACAAAAGAATATTGACAAAATTTTACAGAACACAAGGACTTCGCTGACCTGGGAATGCTGTTAAAAAACAGAACGTGGAAACCTCGATTTTGAAGTTTTATAGAGAACGTGAACGTTATAAATAGAGTATGAATCATTTCAATTTTCGCGTGGCTTCAATAATGACGCTTATTAATTTTTCTTATTTTACCAGAAAGGGTAAAATTCAGCAGCCGTTTTCGTCGATGTTCGCGCCGAGTCCCAGCTTCTTAAAGTCCCTAACAACTTATAACTTATAATTAGCATTTAGCAACACCGAAGATCCGAAAGGATTCAGGCTTACTAGTGCTACAAATTGGCTGTTTAAATTTATGTATCTGTCATTAGGTATATGTTGTAAGGCAAGTACCTCTTTAATATTAGCTAAGTTTGACCTACTTTCTGTTAAAACACCTCTCTTCAAACCGGTTTATTTCAGGTCTGATTTATCCAAATGCCATGCAGTTTTGTTTTTCTGAAATTTAGTTCAGTTCCTACAATCATTTTCTAATTTTAAAGCGGCCAGAGCACTGCTTCACGCCGAAAATTGAAGTTAAGAGTTTGCATTTTTGACCGATTCTTGTCCTCTTCGTGAATTATTGGGATCTTTAGTGTCATAAAGGTTCGATGGTTTTCGTCTGCCCTAAAGCTGAAAATTTTTGTGAATTTCAACCAATCCTGGTTTCCTTAGCGATTAAATGAGAAAGGGGGAGGGCGGATGGAGGGTAGAAACAAGGTAACTGAACATGCGATCGCGCAGATAACTCATATTTGCTGTAAATAATACTTTCCATATATACATATCATGAAGAGATTACATTGTCAACCAACAACGCTAAACATTTTGCCATACGCCGGAATAAACCTGTTCGTACAAATTAAATCTCTCTTACACAAAGAAAACACGGAGTGCTAAGTATAACTTTTCAGTAACCGGGATCAAACAAGACCTATTTTATGCAGGAATATGCTAAATTTCTACCAATATCGGAACTTTTATACGGTATTCAACTTGAAATTTATACAGCTATTTCAAAAATGGTTGACATAGTCGATAGCCGATACTGGAACCGAAAGGCACTCTAGGGATTCAAGGAACAATCAGAATTTATTTGTATTTGTAAGCAGTATCTTATACAGGACCATCCAATTTAGCATGGCTAGTTTAAATGGAGTCCTGATATACAGCATAATCAGTCTTGTAGGGGAGGAGTTGACAGTCCACAACACCGGCATTAGCCTACTCCTATCGACAAGTGTGAGGGTTCTTTTAAGTCCCACGATAGAACGTCGAGAGACTATACCAACGGCTTAACGTCCCTGTCCACGGACGGTGTGGCGAGAGAAGGTTGCCAAAGTTCAACCCTCGACCAGGTCGGGGTTCGAACCCGATACCTTCTGGTTGGGAGTCAGAGATCTTACCGACTATGCCAACCACGCTCACACATTTACTGCTATTAGCATTGACTTTGCATAATGTAGAGTGGAAGTTCATCGTAATACAATTCATGATTATCACTGCCATCATTATCATTATAACGTACCATTAAATATTAGTGTACCTGAAGTTCCTTTCGGTTCCATTACCGACTATTGACTATGACATTCTTCTTGAAATAGCTATATACGGCCTGGTTGTGGGTTGAACTTTGGGCGACCTTCTTTCGCCACACAACAACAACAACAACAACAACAACAACAACTGGACAACAACAACTGGACAACAACAACAACAACGTCGTCCGTGGACAGGGACGTTAAGCCGTTGGTCCAGTTTCTCGACGTTCTATCTTGGGACTTAAAAACTCACGCACTCGTCGATAAGAGTAGGCTAATGCCGGTGTTGTGGCCTGTAATCTCATCTCCACATACTCCGAGGTCACATATGGGCAGTTCAGCGGCAGCCAGAGGTGCCTTGTACATGCTTTCGGTTCAACCTCGTGAGCAACAGGCTACTGAAAGCTCTATATGGGGAGCACGTGTATACTTCTATGACTTTATCAATATATTTTATTAGCGATTTGTTTGGGGTCAACTAGGCAAAAATGAAACTTCTTAAATCTTGGTTGATATTCCGCAAGTCGGATTCTTTGTCTAAATCAGAAACTGGTTTTTCTTATCTCAGTAAACAACCCCGGTTGCAGCAGTCGCACTGTAATTTGGAACTTTAAGAATTGATAGTCTGGCTACAGCTCAGACAGCGTCTATTGAACACCAGCTTTCTGTTTTTTCTCTTTTCTTTCATTTGCCACCTTTTATTTCTTAATGCTTTTTTATGAAAGAGTGAGAATCGACCGACCTGCAGACCCTGGTTGTAAAACAGAACTGATAACTGAACAATTTGTGTTTTCATGTTTACGTTCTCTAGAAACCCCAAATCAATGGTTTTCACGTTGTAACTTGAGACTCGACGGTGGCCAGCTGGTCAGTTTGTTGCATGTTCACGTGCAGTGAACTGCTGGGTTTCACTCAATCCCCAGAGACTCAAAAGACAAAGGGCGTGGCGGCCATGTTGGTGGACACAACAAAAGAAAGTAATTGCAACTCTATTGTTGATGTACACCAACATGGCGGCTATGACGTCACATGCAACCCAAGAATTGTCTTCGTTAATTAAGCCTTTTGTTTTGTTTTGCGCCTTCCTCCTAGCCGTAGCCGTACTTAGCTTCTTAAAGTTTTTAAACTTGTATTTTGTTTACGTAGAATTTGCTATCATCTGTAAGTTTCTCCGATTCGTACTCTTTTCCCGCTTTTCTCGGCCGTCACCACTTGCAGGTTCTTGGACACCAAGTAAGCCAAATTGGGGTGTATGTCATAGGTTTTGACGTCAGAACAACCATGTGGTGTTTTGTTACTTGAGTGGCTTCCACTTGAGTGAGACATCCTGGAAAATCTCCTCAATATCTTCCTACTCGAGGCCCTGAACTTCTGGTTTCTGAACGAATACAGATATGGGTTAAGGGCGGAGTTGGTGTATCCTAGCAACAACAGTAGAGCAGATATAGATTGGGGAGTTTCCATGAAACAACTCATGCAGAAATCCCCGACGAGACTTAAAACGGTAAATGGAAACCAACACAGAAAGAACCCAGACACAATGATTGAGATTGTCTTGGCAGCACGGAGGTTTTTCATCAAGATTTTATGATCACTGAAACTTGCCCGAGGTGTTTGTGCAAGCGACGACTTTCGGTTCTCTACGTTCTCATCCACACCCTGCTTAGCAATCTTATATATCTTCAAGTAAACTACACAAGTAACTAGAAGTGGTAGGATAAAGTTTACAATTGAGCTCATAGCAGAATAGATAAATGTTATGTTGAAGTAACAGCGACCAAATGAAACGCTCTCTTGTGCAATATTCCAACCCATTCGGGGTATTAAGGCGAAAACAATAGAATACGCCCATAGCACAATTACGACTAGTGCTGCGCGCTTACGTGTCATAAAGCGCGCCTCACGATACTTGTTCAGCGGGTCGCTCAAGGTTTTATATCGATCAATACTAACCGCCACGAGGGTTAATATGGATGTTGGTACGGCAATGAGATATAGCGTCGTCCAAACGTTACACATGAACTCCCCGTGGGACCACCGACCATCCCAAAGTAGAATCTCTAACTCAAGGGGCATTGTGATGGCCGCAGTAACCAAATCGGAAACAGACAGCGAGAGAATAAATACGTTGGTGGGCGAATTCCGTAAACTCTTTGTAGCTACGATGGTACACAACACAAAAACATTTCCAACAATGGCGGCAACAATGACCATGATATACAAACCACATAACGGGTAGAGGAACAGTGGCTCCATGTTGTTGAGGAGTGGAGAGTAGCTTTGGTTAGCGTGTGTCATATTCATAGTTCAGTCTTGTTCAGAAAACACTGATTTGCATGTCCAGATTATCAGCGCCTTCTTTAAGTCTAATCTTGGGTCCAAAGTCGTTGCAACTTAACGCTATTTAAAGTAAAAATGCCTGGGAACCGGTTGCGACTCAATTGAGGTAATTTTAAGCAGCTTATGGCAATTTAAGGTGTCTTAAAGAAACTTAAGGTAGATTAAGAAATGTTTTTTCAGTGGCTTGTTGCTACTGATGCGACTAGGGCAATTCAATGCGCCGTGACTTAGGGAAATTTCATGCAGTTAAACAACAATCTGTTGAACGACTTGTTGCGAGCTAATGCGACTTTAGGCGACTTCGGGTAACTTAATAGTATGCTTTAATTTACGCGAATTTACGTAACTTTAAGCAACTTTGGGACGCAGGCCTTAGTTTTGTGTTTTCGCTTCAGTTCCAGCCTTGTTGTTTAGTCTTTCCTGCTTTGCTTTGTGTTTCTCTAGTCTTTTTGTGGTGTTTTGCCCCGTACACCAGCAGCATGCGGTTCTTATCTCCGTGCCTTCTCTGTGTTTCTTGCTTGCGTTTGTTGATGAACCTGTCAAACTTGTATAACCGGTTTTACGTGATATTAATACAAACTTGCGTTGAGCTACTTGTTGAGTATTACTAACTCTTGATTTCTAGAGCGTTCAAAAGTTTCTGCTTGTTTGTATTGTCCTTCTAGCAAATGCTTTCATGTATCTGTCAAGTAAGTGCACCGAAGATGAAGGCTGCTGACCAGTCAGTACTGCAGTTATACATCTGGAGTGAGATGAAATCTCTTGATGGCGGGATCGATATCTCCAGAGCAAGTAATATATGACTCCCCACTGCCTTGGTTTAATTTAGGCTGAAAGACAATAATCAGTTCAGGTTATCTCATGAGAAATGGGAATAAACTTGTTAGAAAACCTTTGTCTATCTGTCTGTTTGCCTGTCTGTCAGCGGCTGCTTTTTTGTTTGTTCAGTCCTGTGTGTTTGTGTGTTGGTGTGTGTGTGTGTGTGTGTGTGTGTGTGTGTGTGTGTGTGTGTTTATCCGTGAACCGTGAGAGAGGCGGCTTATTGGTTAAATTAAATAACTAGCTGAGAAACAAATTTGCAGACCTTTGTCTGTTAACTGGCGGTTCAACATTTATCAGTCTCTTAATACTCCAAAGTTAGCAACGATCTCATTATCAAACAATACAATAGATATAGTTTTGAATGCCAACAACAAAATTTTAACAGTTACATTCAGTTTAAAATAAGAACAAAAAGAAACTTCTTGGTTTGATATGGGTGCAGGGGAAAGATTTGCTTTTCGAGTTGTCATTACGTTTGGAACAATGATGATTCTTTTTTATTTAAAATGTGTTTGAGACCTGGCACCATCTATGAGTACAGGAATGAACAAGTATTGGTACACAACTGATTTTGTAAAATGAGTATGAGAGTAACTGATTTTAAAAAAATGTTATAGAACTATAAGTTCAAAAATAAGCGACCACCAAATGAAACTGCTCCGCATGTAAACTTTGTGTACAAAGGAATGTCAGACCAAACCGACTTACAATCAATTTCTTGTTATCAACTCTTAAAATGCAACTAACTCCTATATAAGATCAGATTTTGACTCTTTCGTATCAGTGGAATGGAATCAAATAAAATTATGGAAGTCGGTTGATTTCTTAATTTTTAATTTTCGTTTAAAAATAGCTTCGAGATATTTCACGACCGCGTTTTTTCGCTGTCTGCCAGGGGGCTGGGCAGACGGATGACTGACGTAATTGTGAGATGATGATTAGAAAATTTCCCAATTTAGCTGAAGTCGTGTCCAGCTGCAAAGATAAAAGTAAAATATCAAATTATGTCATCTAGTGAAACAAAAACAGATGACTACGAGTATTGCAAGGTGTTACACAATTCTAGGAATGACATCACGTCGCTTTCGAACCCATTCTCTCTAATGCTCGGTCATGAACTAAGATTGCTTAAACAGACCGCAAAAATAGATATTAAAACAATTTAAGATTTTAAATTCAAAAATTTTGTTCTCAAAAGTCCCTGACATGTACTAGACTAAGCTTCTGGTGAATGTTATAATTGCTACTTTTCCAACCTTTTTGATGAACAATTTACGAACATGCAAGCACAAAATAAAGTCAAAATACAATATTTTGAGGGGTTCTTCTCGCTTCTCCTCTCAGATATTGTTAGAAACTTAATAAATACGGTATGATTTTTTATGTTTGAATGACATTCGTTATAATTGTAGGTTAACCCAAAACCCAAGCAACCTATAACTAACTAGATGGTGGTAGAAATGTCCAATGAGGCTGAATGAAATAAAGAGCAAAATACAAGTCGCTACGACAGTTTCAAACATAATTTCAATTTCAATGCTATCGATCGGTTATTGAATAACTTTTTTTAGCAACAACCCACCATACTGCGGTGTAGCTATTTCGGGTAATACTGAAAAATAATTTACAGTCTTTATTAAAGCAAGGAGAGAAAACTATTTATTACTTCCAATCCAGCGGCTTCCGGGGGGGGAGATAACGCAACTGAAGTAGACTAAAGACACTTCAATAAATTTAATCGGAACAAGATTCTAAATTGAAAGTTGGCAGCCTTGAGGAAAAATTTTGACCAGGTAGCAATTAAATTTGAACACGAAAAATTACAACTGCTATTACGATATCTGCTTTTTGTTGTCCAGCTTTCCGGTACGTAGCTTGTGCATTCAATAAATTGAAAAAGGTCTAATTTTACTAAACGTTTTGAAACTGATAAGATTGCGCAAAACCGTTGCAAAATTAAGGTACTTTATATGTGGGATTTCCGCCGTATCTCAACTTTCACACCTACTGAAAAACCAATCACTTTTCGATCGCGAAAACATACAGATTTCTAAGGATTCTGCAGCATTAGACTACACGCAACAGCTTGGTATAGTAACACAGTTTGGAATTACCTTGAATATGACCCAGATTTCGAAATTTTTTACACAATACCAGTGGTTTCTGTAAATCTTCTCATAATCTTCACGTAGCATAACGTTTATCGTAGGACGGCTTTCTTTCAACTGAAATGTTTTTCTTGATCTTTGTAATATCTAATGTTTAGCACAAAACGTGCCCCAAGGGAGGTGTTTATTCAGTGACCAATTGAACACAATATTAAATGGATGTCAGGGCGGGTCCAATTCATCAAAACTGACGGCTATCAATTAACTCTCTAGAAGAAACCATTAACTCGTTTCTGTTGGTCGAATTTTGAACATTTACAAAATAATTTTGATGTTGAAATAATTTACACAGTCGTCAATAAAAGTTAATAACAACCCTGAAATGAATGCGGCTAAACAAATAAAAACGATTGCGGGATGCGTCATTTCTAATAGAAGGGCAAATCTTAATATCTTTTCAAATTTAAGTTTTGAGTAGGATCCGATGTCGTATTAAAACACAGTTACTTGATGTTTTGTTGCGATGAAATATCGTATAACATTCAAATCTTAGTTAGTTTCAGCGAAATATCTAGTAAAAACAGATTTTACTGGCCCGGAAGCTCAAACGTAGAGAAATGAAAACAGAGTGAAAGACCTTCAGGATCGAGTAATCTTCGTATGTGCAACCAGGGAGAAACTTTATTCTTTTTTAGAGGATTTTTTTTAATTTTATATCTTTTTATTCAGTGGCTCAGTAGGTTTTACAAAAAACCGCAAGAACCTAAATGCTGTTTTCACTAAAAAGTTTCATTAGATTTTGCTTTGAAATAATAAAATTCTTAAGTGGGAATAAATCAAAACTGCTCCATAGTAACTGCAGCAATTAGTTTCTACTCAAACAAAGTGGCAGAAATCTCCAAATTACTGCAATAAGACGTTCGATTCGCGGTTTTCTGATAATACATGTACAGTTCTGAAGACTCGAATGGATTTCACCGAAATCGCTGAAATAGAATATAACCTATGATGCCGAAATTAAATAGGGGTGTATTTCTCACGTACAAGAAAATTACTTTCATCATTTCAAGAATACACTTTGTCTCTTCTTTTGTTCTAAGATTACTTCATTTTAGCTTGAAAGCAAGTTTCAATCTCATATTGTTTTCACAAGATAAGTTTAATTTGTTTTGTCCGACTAGCAAAGAATAGATTTTTCGTCTCTTAAATCGGCTCCCAGAACTTGACATTTTTTAAATACAGTTCAATTTTTACTGACACCGATTTACAATTTTTGCCTTGAGGTTTTACTTATCCAAGTAAACATACTATATTAAGTTGCATCCAATAAAAACACTAGTGGGGTCGATCCTTGGAACACAGGAGATAAACTTCGCGTGGGTCGATTTTCACACCTTGTACATAGTTCCTTAAAATGTCGGTGCCTTGCCTGCGTTAAAGTTAGTTTTTGATTGAAAGTTTGATCCACTGTACCGTACAAATATTCTGAGCTTCGAGTTGTACGCTTTAATGTTTTTGTTTACTTCTCCAGATTTAACATTTTCTCGACTTAAAATGAGCCCGGAACTTTTTTTTGATTTTCATTTAATATAACCAAACAAGAACCTCGTATGATATCAGCAAAATATTTTCCTCCCCAGTGTAGAAAACAGAAAATATAGCTCTGGGAGGAATTGACAGTCTGGCCGCAGAAATCAACTCCTCACAGTAATTATGTTCATTTGCGGCAAGAAGCTCCTTTTCCATTTAAACTAAATCGGAAAAACAACAACATCATGGTGTAAATATATATTACAAAAGATGGCAGTTGTGCATGTGGAGTCATCACTGACAAATCTGACTCAACATTCAAGGGTAACTTGTTCTTCCCATTACAACCATAAACATGCTATAGAATAAGTTTAAGTTTGTTAAGTGGCTTTTCAGTTAAATCTCTAACTTTCTTTGGCTACGCTAAACATCCTGTAACAATACAAGAAAAACAACAAGAATTGCTTTTAGAAGACCGTCTCATTAGATCTCTTGAACTCCAATCGATCGCATTGTCGTGTCAATCTTGGTTTGCTTTGTATAAATGTAATTTCCTTTCCCCTATATAATCTTCTGCAAATGAAGTAATTTAAGAGATTATGCCCAACTTACACACTCAATTTCTTTTTCTTTTGGTCACGTTCTATTCAGGTAGAATATTCAAAACAGTTTCATACAGGTCTGTGTTAACTACTTTGCATCTCTGTAATAATCATGAGATATATATCTCGGTCTTCCCTTCCCCTAGTCTTTTCAAACGGAAAACAAAATTGGCCTAATACAAAAAAAGACGAGACGCTACAATCAGCCGCCGATTGCACACCACGTTAAGATTGAGAAACGGCCGAAATATAAGAATAAGCCAGGTTGCAAATGAGCCGGGGACTTAAATATTTCATCTTACTTGAAAACTGAAAAAAAAAATCTGATCGTATAAAACAGTAAAGTTGTGAAAACTTGTTTGAAAATAAAGATTTTTGAATCTGAAGAGAAACAGACCTAATATAGTGTTTGTATTGTTCTTTCATATATTGATCTTGTGAACTCAAAAGCAAAATGGTATTTATCCGCGTGTTTTTGGCTGTTGTTTACACTTTTGAGGACTTTAGTTTCAAATAAATGTTCTAAAAATGTTCTTATTTTTTGGCATTGGGTACATACTTAAACTTCATTTTCAATTCACACAAGCCAACTCAAAGTGGAAGATGTCAAAGTGCAAGTCACTATAGTTGCCTTTGTATATTCATATTTAAACTTTACGTGTTTTATTTTTGACTCAACGTTCTTTTGACCGAAGTTCTCGTAAAAAAAGATTGTAGACTGTCGAGCTACTGTTTTATTCGTACGTTGGTTAAGTATCGGAATCCAGAAATCAAACTTCGTTATATAGATTAATATACCGCATGTTTTTTGCTATGTTTCAAACATAAACTTTAACTGCTTTTGTTTCGGTTTTCTAAGCGTAGTTGCTTTGGGTAAACAATCCTTCCTTGTTCAGTCCAAGACCATGAAGTTTGAAAAATAGCTTTCAATACAAATAATTCCCATTTCGGTTAATGCATTCAGATTTGGTCCTGTCTGATCCTTTAGTGAATAGTTTTGAAACTACGTACATCCTCTTGTATACTGCCGTTGATATCACGTTTTAGAGTCCTCGTGCACGTTATCCAACGAAGTTTCAAAAGCCTTAAATTCAATGGCTAGTCAATACATGGTTTAAACTAGTGTATATTGTGGGGGAAAGTGAGTTTCTCAGTGAGGCAATGTTTCAGTATTTCTCAAGAGTAAGTAAAGAAACTAAAACACAATCCGAGCTAGGTTTCTGATCGCTGAGGTCCACAAACTATATATGGGTATTTCCTTTTCAATACCACGGAAACACAAAATAAGCAAAATAACTCAGTCTCCAAACCCTAAATATGTTATGATATAACGTCATTAAGATATTTTTAGACAGTGTTTCTTATTTACAATAATTTTGTCGAAAACAAGATTTTTCTGTCATTAAACTTTGGTGTTTTACATTCATCACACAACTTTAAGATACTGAACTGAACTGCACATTCAGAAAGTGAAGGTTTTAAAACAGCGAAAAGCAAGTTTGTAAAATTTCCGCACCCAGTTTTTACAAGTTTTTGTTCTTTTGTAAAAATAAATGCCTTAAAAGCGTTTCATTTGGCGAGCAGGACGTGACTTTAGTCGCATGGTTTTGGCGCAGGTGCTTCATCTTCGATAATGGGTGAGCTGTCAATGAATCTTTTGCTCAGTTAATTTATTATATATCAAGATTGTGTAATTTGAAAATTATCTTCAAATGTATCAATGTTTTATTTATGACAAAAACTCAGGTTCGTCTTAAGACTGCAACAGAATTCATGCTAGAACAAAAGAAGCAGAAGGGTGGAAAGGGTTGGGAGGCAGGGGCGGGGATTGTCGCGAGTATGATGGGTCATAAGAAGCGTTTTGTATCAGTTTAATCAAAAACCTTTAGAGGCTGATACTGACCAAAGGAGAAGGGCTGGAGTTTAACAGCGAAAGTTTTATTTCATTCCAAATCATTTAGGTATATCTTTTCACGAAGCTGTAGACTAGAGCGCATGCGCATATGCAAGTCATGTAAACCATCAAGGTGCGACTTTTACTTCAGCAAATGTTTCAATTTCATTCCAAATCATTTAGGTATATCTTTTCACGAAGCTGTAGACTAGAGCGCATGTGCATATGCAAACCAACACGATACGGCTTTTACTTCAGCAAATGTTTTAATTTCTTGCACCAGTCTAAATAGAAGTTTACAACTAACAAATAAAGAGAGTTCGGTATGGCGAAGTTAAACTAGAGACTAACCAACTAGGGGAGGCCTGTATTTCTAAGAACATCTATGTCATGGGTTGAAGCTGAAGGTTAATAAATTTTTCAGTACCTTGGCCTAAAATGGTCTTAAAGGTGTCTTTTTCATTTCGGGTTTGTTAAACTATGTGTCTGTATAGTTCAAAAACTGTAGATGATGTATCCAAATGAATAAAACTAACAGCTCTGTAAACTGGCATTGCCTGTTTACTGGATTACTTTGTTCTCTTACAATAATTTGTTGGAGCGATTAGAACTTAGTTCCATTTTCAAACTTATTTATCGAAATGGACGCTTCTTTCTAAGTCGCAATCTCGGGTAAGTTTTCTTAGCACGTGCCTACGCTTTTAAGCCGCAGCGTTCTTATAAAAAGTTTTTTAATAAGAAAGAAAAACAAAAACTGGATGTTAATTTTAAAAACTAATTTAGTAAGCATGCTGTCCTATTGAAGGCGCAAGAGATGGAAGACTTTGCAAAAATAGACGATGACGTGATATCAAATATTTTTGACATGGTGCTCTAAGCTGAAATATTTGATTTCTATTCTACCCACTAGTCTGGTTTTGTGGTCATTGCAAATGGAAAAGATTATGTTTTCTAATTATACAAGAAATATAGATCGGAAATAGATGGCGCCGACCACTTAAGAGATTTATCAGGTGTCAAAAACGATCTTAATTAAAAACTCCAGTTCTGTGACAAATGGCAAAAGCTCAATTAGTTTGGTCATTAAATGATCAAATGAATATGTGTGTTTCATCAAAAGTATGAAGGTATATCGTGCATGAAATTATTTCCTTCATAACGTGAAAAGTATAATGTATCTGCAAAGGTTTTTTCATCAAGCATTTGTGATGTGTAGTATCGCAGAGGGTCTCAAATGTTCCCACAAAATCCAGAAATGCTCGCAAGAGGTTGTTCCTGCTCAAATTGCTCTCAATTTTGAAGGGTGCTCGAACGCTTGCGATCGAAAAAAATTAACGATGTGCTCGCAAACCGCACTCGAACAATTCGACACCCCTCTTGAAATTATTCAAATTGTGCTCAGTGGCGTACCCAGCCCGCCAGTTTGACACAAAAAAGTCCGCAGCGAATAAAATTGATATGTACCGGAGTCTCTTAAAACTATGCTACTTGGAAAGAGTGTACTCAGCTCACAATGAACTGGCCTTCAAACGAATAAGACAATTTTGTCTGTGTTAGGACAAAAGAAGTTTTTGATTAGGGATATTTTTGTTACTAGAGGCACCTGCTTTAGTTATACAGTGGTTTTTTTTTTGCTTTTTTGCCTTGTTGCCGAAGAAAGTGGATAATAAGTATGATCTTTTGGTGGAAATTTTATACATTGCCAAAAATCATAATATTGAATTAATCCAATGCATTTACAGTTTATAAACAGAATATGACACGATAGAATTTTTTGGTGATCCGGCAGGAAATGGAAGCATATTATTAAGTTTGAATTTCTTTTTAATTAATATATCTCAAAGTCAAAACTAAGTTTCTTCTGAAGAATTTTTACCAATTCCAGATTCAAAACCCAGAATGTCCGGTTAGTTGCTAGTAATTATTAAATGTGCCTTCTCCTAAAAGGCACGAACCAAGTCTTTAGCGGCGTTGACTATTTTTCCAAAATTTATTGAAAAAATACTTCTCAAAATTTACCCAGAACTTTGCCAGAGACCCCCCTAGGATCTCGCGCCTACGGCCCAAGCCAACAAAAATCCCAATATCTGGGAACGCCAAGCCCTTGTGTTAAGCAATTAAAAAAGACGCTAAAACTAACTTTAGGCAGGAAATTCGTTTTACGGCTCAACCCAAACCAATTAGTAGCTTCAACTACGTTCGTAAATGGCCATAATAAGTATTGTTCATTTTCTTTACTGAATTAGCAGAGATCAATACCCAACGTATAGAATTCTAAATGACTTAAGTATATAAAGTCCAAAAAAATGTAAGGCGGAAAAAATAAGATATAAATTTAAACCGAGGTCTCTTACTCATTAAATTATTTGTGGCTGATGGTCATCTTCGTGCTCCGTCTACCTAAGCTGAAATGACCTCCTGCACGTTTCTTAACACAAGAAAGGACAATCATCTTACTTCTAGTTTAGTAGAACTAAAACCATACTCAAAGGCAACTTTGTGATACATGTAACAGATCATTGTTACTGGTGGAAGCTTAAGGGAACTTACCGGTCCTTAGAAATGACGACCTTTTAACCGACTGCAACAAACTGAAGTCTAAAGAGTGCGCGAGATCTAATTTTCGCCCTTGGGAAAAACTCAGCAATGTCAGCTGGAAGAGAAAAAGTAATTTAGCCAAATATTTTACTGAAAGATATTTGCATATTCTTTAGGGACGTATCTTTTATTGCTAGGAGGGGGAGAGGATGGGGTGCTGGTCATTTCACAAGGGGGTAACATTTTTTTCGAACTTCAGAAGGGGGGAGGGGGGTGGAGCTAGCATTTTGTTTTAACTGTTAGGACCAGTGCAGCTCTGTAAAATGTTTTATAAACGTGGTCAAACTTGCACTCAAATTGCGAGAGATTCTAGCTATTTTTAAATAAAATTTATATTGAACTTCAAAATCAAAGTTTTCCGGGATCCCTGGAAACTTGCGTCTTTTGCCTTCGTATACGTACAGTGCTCCCCTCTCCCCTAAGTTTTTATATCTGTCAGCATGAGACTATAGTCTTCTTTCATGCTATCATCACCATCTTCATGGGCCATTTAAGCCTGTTCGACTACAGCAATAAGGTATGAGAGGAGCATCTAGACCAGTTTTGTCTTTTTTCAATGAAATTTTGAAGGGAGGATAGAAAGATTCAGGAACCTTTCAGTTATACAGTCAAGCAGACCAAGATCTGTTGAAAAACATTACGTGGCTTATATACGCTTCTTTT
>JAOBYE010259987.1:0-16294 GCA_025403585.1 Parazoanthus swiftii | reverse complement strand
AAACACTTTCATATTGGAACGCCATACAGTCGTATTATGTATTTTATATTTATTTGCTCAGTCTTTCCTTTATAATACCCCGTTTTTAAAAATTTCTGGATCCGCCCCTGAGTATTGTTTGACTCCTTAAAATGAACGTACTTACTTCTTTCTTACAGACTGCAAAATTTTGGTCGCAGAAATCACAGTCTACTATCCGCCACTCGCATTCGTTCTCCACATGACTGTTCAGCTGTTTTCTTACCAGCTGTACCTCACAGTTTTCATTGGGACAACGCATAACTTTTCGCACACATGTTCGGAGATGATCCGCCTTGCGAGAAAAAGCAGAAATACGACTAGACCAGTTTTTAGTGGCTGTCCACTCAAATAGAGATGGCGTGGGGGCCGGGAAATGAGCTTTTATCCCGTCTTAAATATTTTAAATCGTAGGTTCACAGTAGTTGATATATGTTCCAGAGCTCTAAAATGTGCCTTAAAAAGGTTTAAGTCTTTTCTTGGAGCAAGTGCAGAAAAACCCCTTATGACCCTATTGAACGACCACGTTGCATCTCGGTTGTAAATGGTCTTTGTCTCTTTTTCCGAATTAGGAGAGTCGATCAAGAACAGTGTTTGAACCAAATAATGTCAAACACTTCCTTTACTTGAGAAACCCTCTTACAAAGCATTTCCAACAGTTTGACCTCTGCGTTCTTTTTGACTATTTGACCATTTTGGAAATTTCTGCTCTCTAAAATATGTAAATGGTTCAGTTCTTGCAGCTGATAAACCTGCAGAAAATTGTTCAACTGATTTCAGGTTGTTTCAGCATCGCACAGGCTTGTCACGGTTTGTGTCTGCACTAAAATATGTTGTAAGCCAAAATACAAAATGTACAAATGTAGCTACGTTCTCATAAGGTAACCATCCGTTGACTTCACATCAACTGCAGCCTCAATCAGGGTCTGCCACTTCTTGACCAAGGACCTCAGCTTGTCACAGTTTGGTAAATACGTATGTACGTAAGTAGGTAATCACACGTATATGCGTATGTAAGGTAAGTGCATATAATAAAAATGCAAACATTGTAAACATCAAAACATTTCAATTATTCAACATTTAAACTAAAGCTACACGCTACTCCGAGAGATTTGGACAGACTCACCACCATACATCTTAGTTCTCCTGTCCAGCGGCATTCTTCATGCGAACACGTGACCAGGAGGGACTGCACTATTCTCTCTGTTGCTCTGTCCGGGAAAATATCCTTTAAAAACAAGAGTTGAATGATAGTTTTCTTTCAAAAGCGTCTTGACAAATTGAGTAATTTTTTTGAAAATTGAAATCTTGCAACTGTCTGTAAAAGTGAAGTAGTTTGCAGTATAACGTTAACGCAAATGTCGTACTACTGATACTGGTCAACATTAATAATCACTTATATTGCGCAAGGTTTCATTAAGAGGAAGAAGAAGAAGAGGAAGAAGAAGAGGAAGAAGAAGAAGAAGAAGAAGAGGAAGGGGAAGAAGAAGAAGAAGAAGAAGAAGAAGAAGAAGAGGAGGAGGAGGAGGAGGAACAGGAACAGGAAGAACAACAACAACAACAAGAACAAGAAGAACAAGAAGAACAAGAAGAACAATAACAAGGATAAGGATTTAATTGGCAATGCAGGTGAAGAATGGGATCGATGACGCTCTTTGCATCTTAACAGAAAATTGTCGGCAATTGCTTGGTATTAACTTTGGAATTGAGTAGTTAGGGATTGTTCTTGTAGCTCGAGTGCTGTATGTTTTTTATGGACCAGTTTTGATAGAAAGAATTCACAAGGTCAGTATACCTGTGCTTTTTTGAGTGGTCACAATTTACTGTACCTGCTATATTGGAGTTGCTGGGTTAAGGTCATTGTTTAGCTCATTATCCTATCATTACCTCAGACAATTGTTTGTTTCGTGTTGATCGTCCGGTACAAGATAACCCCACAAAGTTTCGCATCGATTCCCTAGTGTGACGCCATAAGCGTTGCCGGGTCCATTCTTTTTGTTCGGTTAGTTTAGCATACTTAATAAAGAGAAATGGTTATGAAACTCGGCCAGTCTCTTCGTTACATTTTCTTGTTCTCTGTTCTCTGTTCTCTTTTGTACAAATACCTTGAGCGCGCATAAAACACAAAAGGTACTGAAATGTATATGAACAACTAACCAGTAAAATATTGGGGCTTACACTCGCTGTCACGGTTCGTTCAACCTAAGGCAAAGCAGCCTTGAACACTCCTTTTGAGGTTTGTTGAGCTTCACAACCACTTAGATTTATCAACTGCGGTTGATTTCTACATTTCTATGTACGCTTTAAAAGAAATGTGGAGGTGGTCCAAGCTTTCAAAAATGTCGATGAGTTTTCATATTTCATGCTAGATATTTAACATTCGTATGTACGTTTTATGAAAGGAAGAATAGGTAGGGAGAGAGAGAGAGAGAGAGAGAGAGAGAGAGAGAGAGAGAGAGAGAAGGGGGGGGGGAGAGATAGAGGGAAGAACAAAAATGCTCTCTGGTTTGTATGCTTGCACTCGCTCGCTGGTTTAAGTACGTGCGCTTTTACAGCTCCTCATACTCACCATTTTCAAATCCAGATATTCGTTGTCAAGCGGACATTTTGAGCCTGAAATTCTGAAAAAGTAAGATGAGGCTTTGCGTTACTTAGATACCTTCCTTCCAGTAGATGTCACGCACCTTCTTTTGTGATCAGCCAGTTGAAGAACAGCTCTGAAGCTTTGGAACACAAGCTGTAATCAACGTGACTATGAAAGTTCATTTCTATAAAAATTCAACTTTATCAGTATATACATATTTAGACAAAATACAACTTTTATTCATTTGTAGTGAGTCAGTTTGTTTATGTTCTTCATTTAAAGTCCTTTTACCCAGAGTGTTTAGCATAAGAACATGAAAACAAAAGACTAGATACAAAATAGTTTCTAGCTACTGAGTTCAATGCTGCGACAACTAAATGTTAAATAATTTACTTTAAAACTGCAACAAGTCATGGAGATATTCTCACGACGTATCGACAACAACAACATTTTTCTTGTCCGTTGAAAGCCGATTACTGTAACTTTGCAGCGATTAACTTTACTTGAAAGTAGGTAATAACGAGATTGAAAGGTGATACATCTTTCAAATGCATAGTTTTCATAGAAGAAAATTATTCGGGGCCTTGCTTTGTTCGCAGCCAGCTAAATCCACACCTCCGCGGCATTTGCATCTGAATAACCTGTCCCCTGCAGCGATTTGTGATTTATCACTGAAAAGAAACAGCACTAAAATAAATGTATTCTATTTTTCAACTTCTGAAAATGCTTGTTTTTATATATTTTTAACACACGACGGAGATTATAGCGCACTCAAACAAAGATTGCAAGCAAACATCACAAGTTATCGACAGACATTTTTCGTTTTCGTCCTTATCAGTTTTTGTCAAAAGAACTGTTGAACCTATATATTTTTTCTAAGTTAAATTAGTCAGCATTAGCTGCAACCCACAAAATTTAAGGACCACGCAGAGCGGCCCTGTTGCGTTTGAAGTACAATACCATGATTTCGTCCTGTAACATCAATAATATAGTCTTATCAATTAAGGCGCGAAACACGTTATCTCTATGGCCCGATCAGTACTTTCTATATATATAAAAATTCCAACAAAAAATGAAATTTTAAAACCGATCGACTCTAATTCAGTTCAAGGTATTAGAAAGGAACACGCACCTTTTTGTAAGCGTTTGGCTTTACAGTATACAGTCTAAAAGGCAACACTTAGTACAAAACATGCTCAAAAGACAAAACACCAATATTGTTATAAAAATCTTTGAAACTATCTATATTGATTTACTACACTGTAGTTTGAAATTTCATCGTTCAACATTTTTGCCTTTGGTGAAAAGTGGAACTCAATGTTGCTCAATTTTTAAACACTTATCAATAAACGTTAATACTTTAATAAGCTTTTAATATTAAAAATGTTGATCTCCTTAAGTGCGTCGATCAGTGACCAAATACTCCCATATAAATTTGTCGGCCTTTTTTCAATCAGTTTGCGTTCTAGAATGCATTCGGCACTGTAAAAATTTGTCTAAGAAGTTATTGACTTTTCACCTTATGGCGCAGACAAAGCAACGCGAGGGTTATTTATGTTACACAAATGTATCTCAGTTGTGAAACGCTTCAGTTCCTTGTTGAACGAAGGATATATCTTTTGATAATGTTACCGTGTCTTTTACAGTGAAAAATTGACTCGTTAAAAATAAAAATATAAGAAAACGAAAACGAAAACTAGCTACTTCCCTTTTACTAGTCAGTGCATGTTTTATTGCTTGCCGGTTTCGATCTAATGTTTGTAATCCAATTGAAGTTTTTCCGGTGCGCACGCAGGCGCATAAAACCGGATGTGTCGGTTTCTGTAAGAAGCGGTTTCGATCAAAACATCAATGATAAACCCAGTAAGAGATTCACGCGATCACGAACATCAGACATTACACACTTGCAGAAAGTCCAGACCATATCTTGATAATAAAACGAAGCTGTTCACTGATTTTTTTTTTTTCAAAAAAATAGCGCTAATCAGTAATGTGAAGTTTCGTAAAATCAAACGCTATCTCATCTGATATTCAAAAAACTCACTGATATAGCGATTAGGTACTTTAAGTTTAAATACACGATGAACATTACGGATGGAATATTTTTTCTTTGTACCGAATGATTGTTATTTTATTCTAATCAAGTGGTCACAGCTAACTTAGGTTTCTGACTAGAAAAGTGCTAGTATTGCCACTGGATATAGTTCATGCTTGTGTGAAGCTCGGAAGCAGATAATGTGCGGATAGCGTTGCCATAATTAACCTAAACATTACATACACGGTATAAAACTCAACCTTTGATTTGCCTTTGAGAGACATCGTCCACAGAACCTGTGGCCACACTTGGTGAGGACGGGTTTGTTCAGGGCCAGATGGCAGATGGGGCATACATACTCCTTGCTTAAGGGCGATACAAACTCGTAATCACAACCTTCAGACGCTTCTGTATCGGTGTCACTTGCGGACGCCATGACTGACCTCTCCTCAGGCATACTGCCGTGAGCTGACCATGCTTTGCAAAGCTTGGTACCTAACTCGAGTCGTGCAGCCGTTACATTTAGCGTCCCCTCCCGCTTCTTTTTTCGAGGCCGCCTCCTTTCTTTTTTAAATCTAAAAATATATTTTAAAAATGGAAACTAAAATAAAACCTTAACTTTTATCTCGTCCTGTTATGTTGTAGTTGTGGAGTCATATAAATCTGACGCTATCGAAAGCAGATAAACCACCTTTCGGGAATGGTGATACGTTACGTGATGTTTCAAATACCCTTTGTTTAAAAGTAATTCGATACCAGGCACTACCGCCTCTCACGTTTTTTTAAAAGCTATAACATTACAGTACTTTTTTTTGGTCATCTCTGTTGGTTGAACGCTTTAATCTACTAGCTTTTCGAGCCTTTCAAAGCTATTAAGTAGCTTAGCCATTAATGTTTCTATTTCTGATTCAATAAGATCAAATTCAAAGCATAAGGTTATAAAGCCTTGGTATGCCCCTTCTGTTGCAGATTGACAGCAAACTCTGAGCGATATTTTTCCTCAGTTTGCAAGTGGAGAATTCAGCAGTGGAGAACCAATTGACGAGTATAAGAATGATAATGATAATGATAATAACTACTTTCATACAGAGGCAACTGCCTTTATCTTATTCTTAAAACTGGTTAAACTTAAAATAGATTTCCTAAAAAAAACCCGCTTCCTCCGTCTTTTTCAAAAATCCGGACGCTATTTATATGGCCTTACGCACATGAATTTCTTTTGAAAAGCGGCTTCTTTTCTAAGACCTGGGATTGTATGACAAAGCGAAACTGTTTCAAGGATATTGTTAGATCTAGAAACTTTTTGAATTGAAAGCCCGAAGCAGCGAGCCGTACCTCTGGCATCAGGGTAATGCCTTCAGCACATCAACGCCCAATGAGAAAAATTATCATTCACACGCACATTTTATAATTTTAAACGTCACACCCAAATCACTTTAATCTGGGATTACTAAATCCTATTAGAATTAGTTGGATTTGCGAGTCACACATAACCTTTCTCTGGTCAACTGTACTCGTCCACGCACTTTTATTTTAAAATTTGGACCGATTTTTCGGAGGTCAGATGGATTTAACGCACCGTTGCTAATTGGATCGTTCAAGTGCGTGCGATGGGTGTGGCTTGAAGATAAACCAAAAAAGATGCTTTGTTTTCTTTGGGTCCTTTGTCGTGCTGCTTAATGGTCTTTGCGAGTTTCCCTTGTATATCTTAGCTCAACTGAACCCTTTTGTAACAGTTTTAATAATTTAAGCGTCTTAAGGCCAAGTAGAAAAAAGATAAGTTAGCTAGTATCCCTGCCCGACCACTGAACAAGCCTCCAAACTGATTAGATTTTTTTTTTTTTGGTTTTTAAAGTTTATTTTTTATAAAAGTTATTCGTGACATCGTACAACTGCAAAGGTTGGTTGAAGTTAGACTTTCTCACCAGAAATCTGCCAAAATCTTTCCAAATCCTGAAATATATATAGAATATCATCAGCACGTGCCAAAAGTTCTTAAATGGCATGTCAGGATAGAGTCAGGCTGTAACAACAAGGAGGCGTCGGAAAATCGGTTTGTTAACTAATGGAGGTTACAGGCTGAACCCCCTGACCACTCCACCCCTCTCCCTTAACCGTTATCGTCCATTTCGTTTGCCCTTTATTGTATACAGTGAATAATCTGAACTTGCAATGGCGGAACTGCAGCATAACGCTCAAAACTGACATCAAAATTGACAACCGCAACACTTTGTTGAGTTTCTGTTTTCTATGACTTTCCACGGCCGGATAAACCCATATTGTTATGATGAAGAATGTGGGGCCTATCAAAATAACATAGTTGGTGTCGGTCACCCGAACGACCGTAATTATCTAGCACCAATTTTCCGACCCAAAAACGTTTTTATTGGCTTTTTTGCTTTATATTTTTCTTCTCGCCTCCCCGAGAACTATCATATTTTCGAAATCTGATTCAACAGTCCCGAAGGAACGATTATAGGTACATGCAGATGTATTAATGAAGATAAGTTACGCCTGCTCGATGCTGGTCCTTCAGGCTTTGACAACAACCCCAAATGTAGTCAGTACTTTGGTCATTATTATGAAAAAATGTTGAACATAAAGAAAAATATCAGTCTCGACAGACTCTACTTTAATAGTGACCGGAACCCAGTTATTATAAAAAAATGTACATTTATTAATGACCTTAATTTGTTCGGGGTTTGTGATCGGAACCACAAATATTATTTTTCTTGGTACTCAATTCTTTCATCAAAAAATCTTAAATAGGTCAAAATGAGTTCAAGGCTAAAAGAGAATCAAATACGAAACTTCACTTACCCTAAAACGTGTATCTGCGCTAACAACCCCGCTGTACGGCGATGGAAACAATGGTGGCTGCTCACTGCCAGAGTGTACGGTGCATCCGCAGTCGCCGGCGCCACGGGGCAGAACGAGTACACGGCTAACTCAGTATACTGGAGAACATTTTACTGCTAGCTCTATTCATGATATCGACAAATTCTAGTTCCATCGACCTGATTCACTCAGAAATTCACGGTAAACGGTGAATTTTGCTCAAGTCACCTTACCAATTTTGAAAACTGTATCATGAGCACAGTTTATCACAGTACATATTTGTTTCGTTCATAATTTTATTTTTAATGAATGTAGTGTTACCTTTAATAAAATTTGAAAGCAAGACAATTATAGTTACTAAAACGTCTGCCTTCTTCAGCCCTTAAAAGCGCAGTACTGATATGGTTCTTGCACTGAACGATAATGTGAAGGAAAAAAAGTTGAATTAGATTAAAGCCTCTGTCTTTGAAAAACCATGCAAGTTTCCACGCTAATTCTGTTTGTCATGTCCATTTGTTCCTTTTCCTCATTTTAAAACGCTGTGTTCGGAGAAACAAGTGTTCATGCGGCTTTTGAACTATAATTGGTGATGACGACATTTTTTTCAATAAACACGAATGGATTTTCGTCAAGTCACATCGCAAAACTCACCAGTTCTAAAAACTTCCTCAAGACAACAGCTCATCGGCGCCATACAATTGTTTTCCTTTATCTACAACGTCATTAGTATTGGCAGAGAAGCCAGATGCTAACATAGAGGCGTCACTGAATGAGCGAAAAGCTCTTGACTTTCAATCTAAAACAGTGGCATTAATGGATGTTAGGCATGAGTGGTATAGAGACCCGGGCGATGTCTTTAAACATATAATTACCCGGATCATTTTAACACAATAGCGCAGAACATTTTGAAAATTTACACTTAATTAGAAAGGATGTATGAGACAACACAGGTAGGCAGCTTTTCTATAAATATCTCTTAGTAAATTTATTATTTACGTAAACCTGAGTTCAAAAACGAATTCTAACAATTTCATCTTTCAACTACATCAAGTAATAAAGAACGTTTAAGGAATCATGGTTGGACGCTGCTAAAGAACTCAATTTCTTCAGTGGTTCAGAAGCTACGGAACTGTTTGACAAGATAATGGAACCTAAATTGGTTGGAAAACATTCCTCATTGAAAGCAAAAAAGCCAAAATAAATAGAAAATAAGCAGAGTAATTTGCAGCTGTTCTTTTAAAAAACTAAACAAAGAAACACAAAAATGAACTATCTAAAAATGTTACTGTTTTACAAGTTCGTTTAAGGTAACATCAATAGAAAGCTTGTTTAAGCTGTGATGTATTTCTGTAGAACAATCTTCAACCAAATTAAAGCTTCCTTAACTTCTTGAAACTGCTTCACATTTACTCGGTTTAAGATCCAGATAAAGCTGATCGTTTTGACTGTTTCTTTTAGCATCACTGTCTTTTTCATACAAAAATATATTATAACAACGAAAACTCGCTTTTCATCCAATCCTGTTGAAGAAAGATTGCTCCGCTTCATTCTCTTCAACGTTGGTTTATACCTTAAAAGGTGATTCGTTTAGATTAACTAATTCAATATTTCAATTTGCGTTGCTGTGCGACTTGCTTATTGTGACATACCGGTTATATCTGATTAGTAAGAGGCGTAATAGGACTGAGTGGAGTCTTAATCAGTTTGTGAATATTCGAGTAATAATATTTTCCAATTTTCAACAATTAAGAAGCGGGAATGTGAGGTGTTATGGTTTTGAAATAAAAAGAAAAAAATGGGAATTTTTTAAATAGAATGCATCGTTGTTTAAAGAAAAAACATAAACAACTAAAGAAAGTTTTCCGGTATTTGCATTATATTTCCTGCTACTCAGTTGTTATCGCTATGGCGATTTCCTGAATTTCAGATTGGATGCGTCTAACAACACTTTGTCACCGAAAGATTGCCTTCCTAACAAGTTAGGAAGTGATAGAAAAATATAATACAATCAGATTTACCAGGATATTGAAATTCCTATGGTAAATATTTAGATGAAATGTACAGATATTAACAGAATCCTACTATCTTATAGGCACTGCTAACGAATTTGTTATTTTTCCATTTTCCTTTTTATTAGGCAGGTCCAACTCTAAACATTATAGATTCTCCTCCACAACAAGACTGCAATCCTTTCCTTGACTCGACCCTGGTCAAAGTGATCAAGACCATAGCTTACTCCGTGCTGTCGATCCTCACGCTTGGGGGAAACTCTCTCGTTATTGGTGTTATCTACAGAAACCGAAACTTACGAACAGTCATCAACTACCTTATCTTGAACATGGCCATTTCGGATCTTCTTATACCTGTCTTTGCTCTCACAAGAAGAATAAAACTAATTTACCTGCCACGAGGAGAGTGGCCGCTGGACGGAATAATTGGATCAATAACATGTAAACTCGGAACGTTTGCCGCAGACATATCACAAGTAGTTTCTGTCTTGACTCTAGAAGTAATTGCACTGGAGAGATTTTTCAGCGTGGTCTTCCCTATGAAGAAAAAGCTAATACACAGTAACAAAACTTGTTTTATTGTGATTGCAACGATCTGGCTGATTGGGGCAATTTATCCCTCTTCACACATTTATACCTTTAAACTTGTCCATAAAGGCACAACCCCGTACTGTATCTACAGCTGGAAACCAGCGTTTGATCACGCGGAAGCCGTTAAAGTTGAGTTCATTACCGTTCTTGTCACCTTTACCATTCTACCGTTCCTACTACTCTGCCATAGTCATCTCCCTTCACCGACAGAACCCTCATTTGGCCCCACAGGTGACACAAGGCAGAGCAAAGAAATACAGACGAATAACATACATGCTGGTAACTGTTGTTGTTGTCTTCCTCGTGACGTGGCTTCCACTCAACATTTATCTATTCCTGAGTGCGTTTGTGTGGTCTTCTCACCGACCGTGTGAGTCAATACACCTGATATTTAGTGCAAACTTCTTGTCCTACAGTTATCCAGCTCTTAATCCAATTATTTACTGTATATTCTTAGAAAACTATAGAAAGGGGTTTCCAAGAGCTGTGCAGTTGTCTTACAAGATGCAGATTACAATGTAAAAAACCAAAACCAGCCTCAGCCTGAAATTGCAGATAACACCAACTGTACTGTCGAGGGCGGGTCTTCAAAGGCGGTGGTTCTTATGTCCTTAAGATTCTTGGAGGTACAATAACGCAAAGAGGGCGTTAAAGTTTATTTTTTGTTGCACAACTGAGAAAGAAGTAAACTTTTAAGAAAGCATGGACTCAACAACAGAGTTGCTACATATCATTTTTTCGAGTCTTAAATGTGATTGTTAAATGTTAATTTGCAGAAAGAATAAATTAATTCCGTTTGCCCTGCAGACGAATTACTGTCGCAAGTCGTTTTATTTACGGAAAAGTTATCTTAGTTTTTTTTAGTATTAAGTAAAAAATTACTTTATATTGAAAGTTAGCTAATAACCAATCAACATCTGAATATCACGTCATATCAAATTAACTGTTTGGCCTTGTGATGAACTGGGAATTAGTACTGAGCACTAATAAAATCGATCAGTTCAGGATGGCGACTACAGTAGAAACACTTTTAGAAAGAAAGGATAAACAGAGCAACAACAAGACACAGCAGAGGTTTGAGAAACTTAAATATTTTAGTGAAATAATTTTCGCTGGCTACAAACCACAATTATTCGACAGCCCGTGGTAAGAGTCCGTTTCCATCGACTTGAATCGATTTTCCTCAAGTCACATGACCTCACCACTAGAGAGAACTGCTTCATTAATGAGTACAATCCATCACGCATCGTATGATTTTTGTTTACAAATAGTCAGCAGACCAGTTTTGGCTTTTTCAGTCAAGTCTAGAAAAATAAGACGCATGAAAAGTAACAAGCGAAACTCTCCACATTTGAAATTCCGACGCGGCGAACGTGAAAACGCAGCCTGGACATCTTTATATCTCCGAGTATGGAAAAACTCTTGAGTTGCAAATTTTAAAGACTATCTAATGTGTAGCTTGCGCGATGGCTTAGTACATAAGTATAGGTAATTTAATTAGGCCGAGTACAGTTTTGGATTAATATCACGAGTCTTTTCAATTTTTCCAAAATTGCCCTCGCCGTTTTTTATATATTTATCATATAAAAGGGCAAAATTCAGCGCGCGTGTTGACAGCCAATAAATTTGAAGCAAACACTGTCAATCAAGTTAAACCTATGAGAGGGCATTATTTTTTTTCATTCATCAGAAGCTGACAGCGTTGAACAAACACAACAAACTCACATTAAATTTTGAATGGTGTTTTATCTACTGTTGTAAAACAGGACGTCATTTTGCAAAAACAATGGTGTTACAAAGCGTTGCTAGGTGACCAGTGTCCAATCGCAGCAAGGTAATTTTGCCCTCAATTATGAAAAGATGCCCTCGCTCTTAACCAATCAGCATTAAGTAATTTTGCCCTGTGTATTATAAATAATAAAACACTGTAAAGTGAAGAACTGATTTGGAAGAAGAACAAACTTCCCCTTACCAAAGTCGGATGGATGCTAGAAACAAACATAATGAACCTTGATTGGTAATGCAAAAGCAACTGCCAGTGAGAAATTCTGTTCGCGATTTGGCTTGTCTTTTTTTAAACCATTCAATTACTAGCAAGATTGACTACCGGAAATGCCTTCTTTTTATGGACTTCATTATTAAGTTACAGAAGCAACACGGCTCATTACAACTACGAACTGGTTCTGTCACATCACTTCCGCCCTCCATGATCTACATTGGCTTCCATTCAGTTTTATACCGAATTCAACATGAAGTCCTATTCATCATATTTAAAGCTCTCCACTGCCAACCACCCAGTTATATAAAGGATCTCACACCTACAAAAATGTCATCTACGTACTCTCTCCAGTCCAACAAAGCCCCTCTACAGTTGTTTTTCAAAAACGTTTGGTGACAAAGCCTTTGCTTTTGCCAGTCCGACTTCATGGAACAGTCGTCCCTCAAATATTACAAACACAAGTTCTCTCTCGTCCTGTAAAACACTTCTAAAAACACTGTTTTTATTAAGCAGCATCTATTTTTAAACTGGTGTAAGATTTTTAAAAACAAAAGCGTATTTGCATATAATTATGGAATTTGCATTATACAATATATTATTACTATTATGAACAGTATGAAAACTTCTGTTTGCCCAGGTAAACCTAAAGCAGTGATTGGGCGGCAGTCGCCGTGGCCAGTCACCGCCAGACTAAACTCTGTTTAAGATACTATAAAAGCTCTAACTAATCCTAGATAATTTACTATGCACTATGTAAAATCTCTTGAATGTGGTCTCCAATCGTTCTTTCACTTGATGATCTTGAATGTTCGCGCAATATGCAACGAGGATGTGGTAACTGACTTTTGCATATCTGAGTATCGCTCTTTCTCTGTTACCGGTAAGTTCTCTGACTGACTCACTGAAATAACCCCCAATTATTATTATTATTATTATTGTTACTTTTATTATTATTATTATTATTATTATTATTATTATTATTGTTATTATTATTATTGTGCAATATAAGTATGCGTCAAACTTACACATATAGATTATTTCATTTTTTACTACCAAAGTATCCCCTTTTCATGACTAATATGCATCACGGAATAGCTTGTAAGTCTGGCATCCAAGTAGAAACCATAACAGTCATATTTCTTGACTGTGAATGAGGAGTCACGTTTACCAAAGCTTGAAAGCAAGATCCTCATCAAATTATCAACAAAGTCTGCCTTCTTCAGTCCTACAAAGCACAGTGCGTTTAGATTTTATGAAGCAAACGGTAATGGATTTGATAAATATCTCGAATTCAGTTACGCGAGGCTCTATGTCTGAAAGAACAGGTGTCGATAATTCTGTTCGTGATGAGTTCTTTTTCCTCACCGTCTTGTATAAAGAAAACTTACACAAAAAGTAATCGCTCATTATATGTTTTCGTTTTTATTTTAAAATTGAGCTTTAATTTATATTATTAGTTTATTCAAATCTTACCCGCACAGTTTGATGCAGAGGCAAAAACATGAAATAAATTCAAATGTTTTACCGATGAGACATTATTTTAAATTTTCGAAGTGTAAGGCCTTTTTTTTCAAACTTGAAGTCGAGAAGAACAATAAATTATCTACAGAGACTACCTTCATTCCCACAAAGAGAATGTGTAGGATATGAAACCTGCAACAAATTTAAAACAAACAGCTTTTAACTGTTCGTCTAGAAAAACAGGTGTCGATAACTAACTCGCACTGATCTTCATATTTACAACTTTTTATACATGTATTAGATAAATATTGGTGAGTTTCCGTCAAGTCACGTCACAGTTCATCACTGACATATTAAATCCGTTTGTAATTTTCTAGTGGGTACAAACTAGCATCGGCAAAAGAGCTGATGATGTCACGGTCTTAACCTTCAAGCTTGAACTCTGACATAAACGGAACTTTGGACCTACTTGGTGAAAAACCGATGTCACAAAACATTTAATTTAAATCAAGATCATTTGTTCTAACAGATTAGCAGGTCTCCATTCTGACCAAGTGCAGTACATTTCGAGGTTTACAATAAACAAGGATGAACGAGACAACACAGGTGGGTTACTATTCAATAATTGGCACTGTGAGTTTAAAAACAATTTATCAAATGATTGTTTAAAAACATTTATCAAGTTCAAACATAAACTCATCTTTGAACGCCATCAAACATCAATGAAAGTTTAGGGAATTCTATTTGGATAGTGAAGTTGTTTTTCTTTAATGGCCACGCAACTACGACAACACTGTTGGTAGCCTAGTGTTTGACCAGTGAATGTGACTCGGTAGCCGGAAGATCTTTCTTAGTAAAACACTAAATAGAAATCTAAGGGAAGTATTTTTTTAGCTGTTCTTTTGATAAACTAAACCACGAAAGAAATGAAAACGAAACATCTAAAAATGATACTGTTTTATAAATCCGTTAAGAGTAACATCGGCAGACAGCTTGTTTGGACCGGGCAATATATTTCTGTAGAATAATCTTTTAACAAAACTCCCGACTTCAAATCTACCTCACAGTTTACTTCACGTACGATGCGCATAAAATTCATTTGACTGTTTCTTTTTGTATCACTGACTGTTGCACAAATATAACTTATAACAACCTAAACTCGTTTTTAATCGAATTATGTTGAATAACGCTTGCGCTCGTTCGCTGCGACGATGTTTTAATTAATACACTCTGACTTTTTAAAAACAAATATATCGTTTTTCCGGTCCAGGCTGAGTATTTCTATATTTTTATAATATTCTTAGTTTAACTTTTGACAATTCCGTTTAAGGATGTATTGGGGTATCAATTACGGTCTAGTTCACGTCTTTTGCATTGTACATTTGTACAAATTCTAATTTAAGGTGAAATAAACTTCGTTGTTGTTGTTGTTGTTGTTGCTGTGTTTCGTTTGTTGGGTAGTTTTGCCAACACATTGTAATTACAGATTTCAACGCACGAAATTTCTATTCTTTTCACGATTTCAGCCTCAGGTTTAATCTTAAAATGTTTTTTAAATTCCACAAATTTCAGCACCTATTTGATAATCTTATAAAATATATTCTTACAAAAAAGAAATAGTGTACCAAAAAGCGTTTGCGCTTGCATTAGTTAATGTGACCATTTTAGTTAGCTGGGCGACATGTTCAGTCTGGTACAGCTGTTACATCTGATTAACAACGGAAACTCGTTTTTCCTCGAATTCTGTTGAATAAGGCTTGCGCTTGTTCGCTACGACGTTGGTTTAAAACCAAAAAGCGATAGCGCTTGCATTAATTAACTTCTATATTTTAGTTCGCTGGGCGACATGCTTCCTGTGATTTGAATATTATACCTGATTAGTAAACAATGGTAACATGATGGGACCCAGTGGAGTCTTGTTCAGTCTGTAATCATGTGAGTGTTAACAAACTTGAAGCAGAGGCTAGCGGGAGTATCGTGTGTCTATAGAGAGTTTGACAACTGACAGGAAGCCTTGCTTACCAATTTGCCCAAAAACACTACAATGTTCGAGAAAACTATAAACAATTTGAGTAGAACGCACTGTTGTCTAAACGGTAAGGACATTTTGCGGCATAATTGATGCCGGCTAAACAGTTGTTGTCATGGCTATTAAGAAGTTTGTAATGGAAAGGTTGACAGACAAGTTAGGAAACAATAAAGAAGTGAATAAACCAATCAGAATTGGCATGAAGTTTAAACCAGAGTTCTCAAATCATTTCATTCTAATGAAATGCTTGTTTTCCTTTACTTTTTCGTAAGGTAAATCTAACTGTATTCATTACTGATTCCTCTCCACAGCAAGACTGCGATCCTGTCCTTGACTCGATCCTGGTCAAAGTGATCAAGACCATAGCTTGCTCCGTGCTGTCGGTCCTCACGCTTGGGGGAAACTCTCTCGTTATTGGTGTTATCTACAGAAACCGCAACTTACGAACAGTCATCAACTTTCTTATTTTGAACATGGCCATTTCGGATCTTCTTATACCTGTCTTTGCTCACACAAAATGGATAAAACGAATTTACCTGCGAGAGTGGCCGCTGGACGGAGATATCGGATCAGTTACGTGCAAACTCGAAAGCTTTGCTGCAGACATATCATTACCGGTTTCTGTCTTGACTCTAGAAGTGATTGCACTAGAAAGATTTTTTAGCGTTGTCTTCCCAATGAAAAGACAGCCAATTCGCAGTAATAGAACATGTTTTCTTGTAATCGCATT
>JAOBYE010259986.1:0-31914 GCA_025403585.1 Parazoanthus swiftii | reverse complement strand
CCCCCCCCATACGCATCCCGCGCACCCCACTGCCTACGGGCCTAGTGTTTGACTGGGTAGGAACCCGGGGGGGGGATTACTCCCTATATTTGGATGGTAGGTTTAAAATCGGCGAACTGGTATTTTTTAGGGTATTCTTGAGCGAAAATCGCACTCGGAAGAAAATCTGGTATTTTTTAGGGGTTATTTAAGCTAAAACGGTACGCTGAAGATAAATTCAGGTATCTTTTAGGGTATTCCAGAAGCGAGGGGTATTTTTAGGGTGAAATTTTTTCCACTAGGTATTTTTTAGGGTAGAAACTCGAGCTTCCCGACGGTCATCCCTACCACTTTCACCCTGAAGTACCCCCTTCCCCCCCGGGGGTAGGAACGCTGTGGAAACGCTAGTGTGGACGTCAATCTCTTGCTACATTTTCGGCAAAATGAACTCGGAGGCTTTCGAAGACGCATTTGTTTCGACGAAAAAAAGCCCGTGAGGAAGTACAGGCAACAGCAACAATAACAACAACAACAACAGCCTGTTATTTTTTATATATTACACCAAGGTCTTATATATAAATAGGGAGAAATAATAAGGTTTTTTTTACAGAGTTGAGTACAAGGTACCCAAGATGAAAAGTGACGGTTAATCTAGTCAGGTACCCTGGCCTTACGTGAAATAATTAGAAATAGAACAACGGGTTATGCAGAGCGGCTTTTGGAAAAGACTAGAATAAAAGAGAAAAGGAAAGCTGGGGGAAATCATAATATACATAAATTAGTGAAGAATTTGTATGTACACATCTATAATATTTTATGTTTTGAAATAGTTGATTAAGTAACTATGTTGAGATTACGTCGCCAAAAGTGTGTTTGGGTTCAAGGCTTACGTGGTCACTATGTGATAGTTTTCCGTGATCATTTTGCGGAAAACTTGTATATATATATATATATCAGACTGTGCGTGTAATTCCGTTGCGGTTAAGCTACTGATGCGATAACGAATTATCCGGCACATTCTTCTTTAATCCATCTATGCTACAAGATAATGGGAGAGGTCGATCAAAATTATCACGTCCACTTTCTGCCGGATAATTCTCAACTGAACGCAAATTCACGCGCATAGTCCCGCACACGCAAGCGGACCCATCTAGGCTCCCGCGCGCAGCGCGTTATAGCACAGCAGCATTTTTTTACAAAAATAATTTGCATCATGCCATTCATTTCTCGCGCCCAGCGAAGCAGAAAGTGATAACTGATTCTTAATATAATAGCGGATTCCGGGAGTTAATATTGTGACAGCATTCCAGCTGGTATCGGTAAAGTGTACCCTCTCCACCGTGCTCCGAACTGTTGGTCGTATTCGACCTTTTATAATAAAATTTTGATTTTGACTGATATAATAAAGAAGGGCCGTATCACCCCCCTCCCCTATAAAAAAAAACCCAAACAAGCGTGACTGCTAAGATACCTTAACACAAACACGTTTCGGTCAAGCGCGTCAGCTGGTCTGATTATGCTGACTTGGCTGGGTCAGATAAACTGTTATTGTTTTCACGTTTCCTCATTGGTGCGAGCTAATTATCTCTGAACTTAACTCGACAATATCACATGTCAGCTCTGGTGTCGCGAGCGAGTTCGGCGATATAGAAATCATTTTTTACCATGTCAGTGGGTTCATCGCTCATTATCAACTACTTTGCCTTCTCGATGGCATTAGACTACTCCATAGTCTCGCTATCCATTCAGGAACTATGGACGGCGTTAGAGGGAGGACCAAACTTTTATGGCTTCATGTTCGGCAGCTATGCATTGGCTCAGTGCATCGTGTCGCCACTATTCGGATACGTCTCTGACATCAAAGGACTGAAGTTTACCCTTTTGCTCTCTGTGTTTCTTAACTCGGTTGGAAACGTGTTATATAGCCTCTCGTTTGTGGCGAAATCCTTGAATGTGATGCTTATTGGAAGGTTTGTGGCTGGTTTGGGAGCGGGAGCGATTTGCCTCGGACTTGTTTACCTGACCAATACGTCCTTACGAGAGAACCGTGGTAAAGTTATCGCTGGATATATTATTGCTCAAGCAATCGGGCTATTTGGCGGGCCTTTGATTGGGATGACACTAACAGGAATCAAGACACCGGCTGTTGATTCCACGGATATTACTTTGAGAGTATTAAACTCCTACACCGTTCCTTCGTGGGTGACTTTCGCGAATGGAGTATCTATTCTCTTACCGTGTATTTATATGGGCTTTAAAAATCCTATGTCTGCGCATATGGCGATGAAATTTAACTACAAGGACGCAAAAGAGCTGATAAGTCACACTGTTGCACAAATGTCGATTTTACTTATAGCCACGGCGTGTTTCTGGGGAGTCGCGAGCGAGGATTTTGTCCTCGCTTTCGGACAATACCATCTGATCAGTTCAGAACAGGACATTTGGAAAGCTTTCATATCTGGCAGCCTGTCGTTTATCTTCGCAGGGATTATAATAAAGCTGACGATTCAAAGACGAATCACCCCGGCCCTTTATACTATTCTAGGATTGGTTCTTCAAGTTTTTGGTCTCGCTTTGTTACTTAACTATAATGTTCACACCAAGAAGCCTCCACATTTCGGGTTTTACCATGCTGGAATGGCGCTAGCAACTTCCGGTTCAGCTTGCTTCTTTATCGGTCTCGGTACGTACTACTCACAGAAGGTCACAGACATGAGCTACCAAGCGCGAAACCGCCGGGGCTTATTTCTTGGTTTGTTAAACTTTGCTGAAGCTCTTGGAAGATTTCTCGGGCCTTGTGTTGTTTCGATCGCAATGTTTATAGAGAAGAGAGAAGATCAGAACAATTCGGATTGTAAACCGCGTGAGTTCGTGTCAAAAGGATGCCAAGTCTCGAATGTCAACATTGTGGTCCCTGTGTTGGGAGGGATCCTAATTGTCTCGGTTCTCGTGTTTATTTACTACCATCTCAAGCACGGGAAGTGGTATTTAGATATATCCCTACTTAGCAACTTGGAAGTTCCACCGCCATCCCTGACGCATTCTGCCGATGCCCATCCAGCGGTTGTCGAGCGAGGGCGCCTTCGGCTCGCGTCGCTCCAGGACTTGCCATCAAGAACGCGCGGCGAGGGCTCTGACGAACGTTTTGAGGAACTGACATTGTCAAGGCACAAAGATGGTTAAAACTATTTAGATGTTCAGTCAGAAGGTGCGGAGCGGGAGCCAAACAGTAAGGATGAAAATTTTAGGAATCCGAGTCGTTTACTTTACTTTGACGAATTTCAAATCGGAAAAATCTAGTTTTTGAGCCAGTAGACGGAATGAAGTACTTACCATTTTCACCTGTCTTGAGAAGTAATGAGAAATAATTGGCTACTTATTAAATGTCGAAAGTAGCGAGTAATTTTTTTCCCCACAAATCTGAGGTACTCTACATGCAAAAAAAATGTGACTGGACAAGGAGCAACCTCGATATATCGTAACACTAATTTTGAGAACACAAGGAGTTTACAGACTTGGAGCAGGGCGTATAATACCGTAAATGATCTATTAACGCTCACTCTCTATTAAACGCCTCGTATCTAATAGACGCCCAGGTCAAAGTAGGATTTTCAGTAAGACGCCCCTTTCTAGTAAACGCCCCGTATCTAATTAACGCCCCTCCTAAGGGGGCGTTTACTAGACATTCCTTAAAAGTGAATTTGTGTCACATGTTTTGTTCACTTGTTTGCAGAACATTACGCAGGATTGCTATGAAAGTGAAGAATTTTTACTTATCTTCACTGGTTGCAGACTGTTGCAACAGTTATTCGCCTATTTTGTTAAACAGCACTAATATCAGGAAGTTTTGTTGGCTGGCGTTTATTAAGAAGAGTAAAATATCGATATTAAAAAGTGTAAAATATCAAATGTAAAAATCACGCATCTCTCCAATAGACGCCTCTTACCTGTTAAACGCCCTCCAAACCCCTTCAAACTAAATAAATGCCCAAGGCGTTAAATGAATCATTTACGGTAGTCGGCCTGGATCTGTGTCAGAAATGTCTGAAAATTTAAATCTGAGAGGAATACTGTACGGAGGACTGTACGGGAAATATCAAACTAGGCCCTTGCTGTATATGTACAAGGCCGAAGTTTTGTATTTCCCGCAAACTGAGACCGAAAATTCGAGATTAATAAGTTTTTTATTATTATTATTATTATATGGCATTTTCTCTATAAGCGACATTAATACCGTGCAAGCGGAAATTCTTTATTTCACACATCTGGTTGTACACTGTTTTCATAATACGCCACAGTGGCCATGAGCAAAAACGTCGAGTCGAGGCCATTAAGGTCAAAATACAGCAATTGTATGAGAACTTGGAACTGGACCTCGACTTGAAGTTGTTGTTTATGGTCACTGAAGCAAATTATGAAAGTAGTGTATGCGCTCGCGTAGGCCATTAACAATATTCTTCAATTCCCGTTGCAATTATGCGGGATCTAGTCCGTTCAAGAACAAATCAGAACGCGCAAAGTATCTTTGCCATATAGTATATGGCCTTACTTAAAGAAATATTGACGCACGTTGGTGCACAGGGGTCCACGCTTGGGCTCAAGCTGGTTGAAGTGCGTCGAGGGTGAGCCAAAGGTGCCGTTTGATTAGCAAGGCTTGATATGGCATGGTTTTCATAGTTGAAAAGTTGAAAAGTTGAAAAATGAGGTTTCTAGCGTTGAAGACAATCTCAAAGCAGACGAAGAACAAAACGTTTGTTCAGATGAAGGACTAAATCTCGATACGCCAGCCTCTTATCTAAATGCGCGGGGCAGTGAAAAACTGAAAAAACGCCCCATATCAACTCTTGTTCATCAACTTTGAACTTTGAACTTTACTAAAAACAATTCTCCTGGCTATTAAAGGAAGCCTGGTTTGCGTGAAATTAACTTGAATATAAAACCCATTGAACTATATTTGCTCAACTACTACATTCAACTACAAAATTGTAGACTGCAGCTTTTTTGAATATAAGCCATTTTCTCAATCATGCGCAGAGCAAAGTAACGGTTTTGCTGGTGGTCACAACCCCTGTTTACATCATTCTGTGAATATTTAAGGTTTTATCTTTTACCTTCTTTCGAAAACAATCGATCTTGTTTCTTTCTTATCACCATATGCTATGTTTCAAGTACGTGTAGCCCGCCAACTGAAGCGCTAAAGTTGCTCCGCGCGTGATTGAGAAAGTGGCTTATAAGAGTTTGCGAACGATAAGTTTTTACCGGCGGTAGTTTGAAGTATCTCCGGTATCACTCACTACACAGGTCCGGGGGCAGGGAACACAGTTTATTATTTTTGCTGTCTGAAACTGTTTAAAGAATTTCTTTGTTGAGGCTTCGTGGTGGTCATTAACTGCATCAGACCGTGCACGCATTTTTGTAAGGTTTTAGAGATCTTAATACTTCCTAATTGTATGGGCGTTTCGACGCAATTCCATTGAAATCCCTGTAAATATTGCAATGAAGTTACTGCTGCTTGTCTAAAGTGTAGTCCGCAACCCCTCTTATTGTGAGCTCGTGTTTCTTCGTTATTAAGTGATATGGGTTTAATTTTCATCAATACTTGCTAAATCCAGGTTCACACTAGCAACGGAATCAGAGACGGAATAATAAGGGACTTAGTTGAGTTCTCTCTATCATTCCCAAAGCAATGTTTTTACTTCTTCGTTGAGGTAGGAAAAAAAAACTTCGTGATTGCTAATTTTTTGTTCCTGTCTCCGATCGCTTCCGCCGATCTGGTTCGCACTTCGACGTAAGTGACAAAAGCACGACGGAAGCAAAAGAGGCGACGGAAAAAAGGAACGTTTCGTTCTTTCCGTCTTTGTTTACGTGGAGTCCCGTTTGCGCTTCGGCCCGACCTTTTTTTTTTTGGTTACACTGGAAACGGAAGGTTCCCCAGCTCCGTCATTAGTATGACCGGGCTTATGTTGCTCGGCTGGCCGGCGAAGTTCAACCAAAAGTCGACTCGGATGAAAAACTGTAACGCAAACCAGGATGGAAATGGTGTCTTACAAGCACCTGGTATTGAATATAATGTCGCCTCTGGCGCAATTTCATGCATCGTATAGATACCCAAGGTATAGCAAATTCTGACATCCGTTTTCACGCTGATTTAGTTCTGTCACAAAATCAGTATCCGGTGACGAATTTATTCAATCAGTGGAAGGAGGGTTATTTACCAGTGCAAGTCAGGAAACAGAGACGAAAGGAACGGAAGGTTTACTTGTGCTTCCGTCATCGAGCACGGACTAAAGAGGTCAACTCTCAGTCTTTGGTGATACTTTTTCACCCCTTCCCTCTCAGGAGGAGGGGGGGGGGGTTATTGTCAAACCCTTAGCTAATTAGTTATCGTTTGACTTAAAACTATGCATGCATATAACATACACTCTTTTTCTTATTAAGAACCAGTAAAAGTTTGCTCAGGCTCAATGTTCTTATTTTTTTCTGCAATTTCAGCCTCAAAATGTTCTTATTTTGTTCTTAACGGCTAAGTTTTTCGCAAGGGGTTAAACTTGCCTAAAATTCAGTAAGGTGCTTTTGCGCACTGTTTCGCAAGAAATGTGAAGTGCCTTTTGCAAGACAAACTATCTTTAAAAGCCATGGGTGCGTTATCGGAGAGCTGAGTACTGTAGGATTACTGCAGTTCAACATTGTAACACTTGCATAAATTTTTGATTCAGTCTCAGTTTGTTCTTATTTTGTTCTTATTTTTCGGGCAAACTCAGCCTCAATGTTCTTATTAAGTTTGTTCTTAATAAAAAAAAAAAAGAGTGTACGGCCATTGCTGTTAATCGATAATTTGTTCAACTCAAATAGACCAATTTCGATATATTAAAATTCAGCCTGAAACAAAAGACGCCAACACGAGGCTCTGGGGAATAATTCATACAAACTCAAAATATTTTCCCCAGAGCCTCGTGTTGATGCCTGTTGTTTTAGGCTGAATTTTAATATATCGAAATTGGTCTATTGCTGATAGATTTACATAATTAAACAATTTATTCCCGGACCTTGCTACAAAAGTAAGAAAAAGTAGACCGTTCTCATGAACACGTAATAACTCTAATCTGCCTAAAACCATTGCTAATATTTGGTTACTGTACCAAAGTATTTGTAACAGGCTTTTGATTCATTAATAAGAATGTGATTAATATCGATATTTCGAACGCTTTATATCGCGTATTTATAGAGACTTTGTGTGGAAAACCTTCATTAGTTATTATAAGAATAGATTTTACTTATAATTAAAGTTAAAAGTAAAACAACTGAAAAAAATTGTTTTATGCCTAAAGTATCTTAGGAATATAGTCAACATTGTGACAAAAGCATTAAAAAAAGAAAATAGAAATTAAGACTAAGGTATGATTGTTGCAACCGACAACTTTTGCCACGGAGAGCCGGATTTGTGGAAATTCTCTTTAAAGAATATACATGGTATTTGGACAAAAGGTGGGTAAATTGATCGATTGGCAATCTTTGACAAAATGCAAAAACGGCAGGACAAAAAATCCAAAAGAGAGTTGTAACAACCCCCCTCCAGAGAGAGAGGGCAAGCCCAGCTTTTTGTCGGCAATTTTGGAGACACCTTTTAGGAAGTAAAACTGAAGAAAACGGCTGCCTCATCGCCCCTCCCCTTCATTTCTAAAATTGCGACTGAGAACGTACTGATAACGTTATTGCTATTAATTCGACAAGGAACCAGCTTTGAGGATATACCCACGTTGATTCCAAACTGTGGCATTATGCATCCTAGCGATGAGAAATGCAGAGTTTGTAGTAGTTCGAACAGGTATTTCACCATGTATGATATTTCTGTCATTCGCTACACTCATAGCCTCCACGTAGATTATACAGTGGCAGTATGCTCTCCGGGATCCTAGAAATAGGAACTGCGAAGTTCGTAGTAGTTCGAAAAGGGATTTTACCATGTATGATATTTCTGTCATTCGTTTTGCGTTACACTCATAACCTCCAAGCAGATATTTATTCTCCTTCGCCGCAAGAGGTTAAGTACGTCTCACGGCGAAGGAGAATAATAGTTTGCGTGGAGACTCCACACCAAAGACTACAAAAATGACAGAAACAGACAAGATAATTTGCTATTCAGCAGGTGCTTAGCAGTTGAATCGATCAGAACATAAAATCTATTTATTTGTATTTGTCTTTATTTTTTGTTTATTTCTATATCTTAATATGCTTGATTTGTTAATTGATTTACTTGTTAATTAGTTGATAGTTAATTATTTACTTAAGTATTTATTTACTACCTTTTATTAATCATGATAGACAAAACATATAATCAGTGTTAGGTAATAATAAAAAATAGTAATAATGAGTATTAGTAATAATAAGGAATTAGTAATAACAAGTATTAGTAATAATAAGTATTAGTAATCCCTAAGAAAGTATTAGGTCCAACTAAAGTGCTCCCTGAAATAAAAACGGAGTTAATAAGACTAAAATTATAGTAACAAAATACGAGAAAAGCACTTCAAGTGTAATAAAATTACAATACATAGAATAAACTAAAAGATATTGGCAATAGACGATACTGGACAAACATATTTGAGATACACAGCATTTATCGGACAGATACCGTTTTCCATGTAGCGTAATTATGAACCTCATAGAAGATAAAAAGAACATTGTAATAATGTAAAAATAACAAGCAATAAGAAAATAAGAACTAATAATAAGAATTTGAAAAGTTAATGTTGTTCGAACAAGGAAGACTTAAAAATGTTTAACTGACACAGAATCGTGTATAGAGCAAGGGAAACTATTTCATAACTTGCAGTTATAGAATTTCCAGTTTAAAACGTTTGGTTCTTACGAAATAATTCATGGAGCGCTCCAGTGTTGCCACTCAAGTCGAACGTAGACTTGTGGATGTTGGCCACTCTCTGATATTAACCCTATTTTATGTTTTAAAGTTGTTTGAGTGTGCGTATGTGTTCCAAATGGTTTGCGCATGCGTTATGTGGTGTGAAATAGCGCAATGGCTAGTGTTTCAGACTAAGATAATCTCATTCAATAAGGTCCCATTGACAACACGTCTCGATTTTTTTTCTCTTTTTCCCCTTGAAATAAATAATGTTTTTCTTACTTTTTTTTCGCTCTCTTCACTTCAAACTGGAACAATGTCATATTTCATATAAATATGATATAAACATACCAGCCATTTTTTCGCACAAGTATGCATTGGATTTCCCTTCCTTTTTGTATAGTTGTGTTCTCTCGCTAAAAGTTGTGCAATTTGCAGTGAGCACGTGAGGTCACCAACGTAAACTCTGCTTCAGTCTAATGATAACCTAGTATACCTTGGTTGTGTGTGGCCTCTTGTATATATTTTAACCCAAGTAAAAGTATATGCGTGCTTTCATTGGCGAAAACAGGTCACGTGGTACACTCCCGGCCCCACAGAAAAAAATGATCCTCCTAGTGACAATGTCCCAGATCAATACCCCTTGAGCGTAAAAAATCCCCCAAATCTTGGGATAAGATACAAGGTTTTACAATAAATAAACAAAACAAAGTCTGTAGCTGTGATAAAAAATTACACTACGTATCAGAAGGATTTCTGGTTCAACCAAACGTTCAAACAAAATAAACCGCAACATGAAAGCTTTTCGTTCGGTTGGGTTATAAATAAACAAGCTCCTGTGTAGCGCAAAGGTTTATTGGATGATGTTCTGACCTTGGCTGATCATGAGAGATGGACTCTTAGCTGCCCTCGAGTCTTTTAGTCTCTTGTCCGCCGCATGCAACCGACGGCTCAAGGTATCATTCGAAAGGACAGACGCCAAGAGTTCGAGGGTATTATTCACTGAATAACTGCAATATTAGCCTTGCACTTCATTGTAACAGTAAGTGTAAAATACTTTAATGTCATTATCTCCGATAACCAAAAGTATTATTGTGCCTAAAAAGGTTGTCAACGTTTTTCATATAAGAATGAGAAAGTTCCAAAAAGAATAAATGTTGCAAGGAACACATTGACAATAAACAAGATCAGACAAGTGTCCAACTGTTCTTGGCGTGTTTATTGCGCATGTCCTTTATTGAAAACAACTGTTTCTATTTTATGTTTAGATTGCTGTGGGGGCGAATTGAGATATGCAAAAGCGAAATTTAAATACCAAAGACATTTAAATACCAAAGGAAAAGACCGCAAAGGATGCTTTTGTCAGCTTGCTCCCCCTCGTCAAACACTTGGTATTCCTTTGTTTGCCAAAGTTCAAGTTCACTAGCAAAAAGTAAAAAATTCAATGTATAAGCGACTAGCGTATTTTACTTTACGGCTTTTGAATTACCCAATTACTGCTACTAGCGATTAAAAATGTGTGTTCTATTTAGTATCGAGCTGTAAAAGGTAACAAGTCCAAAATTAGAATTTGGCGCCATATTCTAATTGCGCATGCGCACAGCTTTTTTCAGATTGTCAGTGATCATGAAGTGGTGTAGCCAGCGTACAGTAGCTTTGGCGTTCTGGTTGGCGGGGAATGGCGAAAAAGCAAAGCGGCAAAGAAATGGCTTCACCGCTCGCTCACGGCTTCGCCGCTTCGCTTTTCCCTGTTCCCGCCAACTAGAACGCCAAAGCTACCGCTAGCTAGACGTTTGACAAACTACATAGACAAAAGCAAGCGGCATCGGTGTTAATTTGCAGAGGCTTTCGAATGAATTTCTGGAAAGTGTACTGCCATGATACGTTAATTTTCCTGCTTATTCGCTTTTTACCTGTGTAATACCAGAAACATTACTGCCTGGCTTTTTAAAGTCCGTGGTCATAAATAAAGCACTATCATGTTTTTTGTAAACCTAACGTTGTCAACCAGTTGGACCATCTAACATAGTCGGTTCTAAATTTGATTGGTGGTATATTATTAATAATATAGTTAGGGTCTGGCTTGGTTATCTGGCGCCAAGATACCGTCATTATATTTTCAGTATCAAGGTCTGAAATAACTGGCTGTGCGTATGCTTTCACTTACTTTCTTATGTGGATGCTCACTTTGAATATTTGTACATATATTAGGTTGCAAAAATATTTTTGATGATCCTCTTTCTATTAGGCGACGTTATATCTTCGCCAAATACTAGTTAGATTGGGGCGAGATCGAAAAAACTGAAAATAACTATTGTTAAGTCATTTTATGCGCAAAAAGTATATGGGGAAGAATATAAGAGAAAAGCAAATAGTTGTAATTTCTCTAGAAACCTGAAAAGGAACACCTCTAGGCCTACATTTTTCATTTCTTTCCAGCTGAGCAGAATGTGAAATTAAATTATTGCACGAAGTCGCGGTTCCGAATAATTTTTGCTTCCTGTTCGATATATTGCGATGAATATCAAATACTGACAAGTTAGGAGAACTACCGGCATTTGATTGGCCGATTCATGTTGGCACCCTAATTCAACTTCCTTGTCGCGATTTCAACTCTGATTACTTCGAGTGTCGTTTCAAACAAAACGTGCAAGAATGTCCAGTTTTTAATTTCAATTCTAATGATTTGGAGGAAAGACTTAATGGCGTGAGGCAATAAGTCATCCGCATTTTCAGATACCGGGCTGATATCCCGGGGGGCATTTTTTGAAAACAAATTTATCGAACAAATTGAAGACGATATTTTCATAACTGTTGGAAACACTGAAAAAGAGTTTTAAATAGATCAATCTTCCTTTATCAATAAAATAGCACTTCGGTCGGCGTCACCAAACCAAACTGGTTGTGATGTGAGCGATAGGCCACCATATTAGTGGCGGGAAAAGAGCGCCAGCCTGCTTTGAATGGCGGGAAATTTCTACAAATGGCGCCATCGGATGCCGGTATGATAGTGGGAAATCGTGCTAAAGCACCGGAAGGCACCAAACTATGGAATCTAATCTTCTCTATTTATTGCTCTGTGTACACACAGAAACGGGTTTTATTAAAGTTATTTACTACATAATTGAAGAGTTTTCCAGACCTATAACCCGATTTTTTGCCTCCAGAATTACCGCCAATAATTGTAGTGTTCGTGCTAAGCGCATTTAAATATTCTATTAATCAGTTTGTTGAACTTAACGGCCGAATGATCTAATGAATTCTGCAAGGACGAACAAAGCTTGTTTGGCAGAATTAATGACTTTGATGGCAAACACACTGACAAGATCTGTCATTCTTTCCTTTACAGATTTACAGAATATTTGCAAAACAACACTATCGGAGTATTTTTAATGGAAGGCAAACATAAAGATTTGGGCCGATGTTGGCCGAGATAAAAGTGAAGTTAAGGTTCCGATTTATAAATAGTATTGGATGAATGTGAAAGGAATATTTTTCAGTCTTTGCTCATCTGTCCTTATGCAAATAGATACTGAAATCTTTGACGCAGGTGAACGCGAAAAGAAAGCGTTTCGGATTTCAAAAATGGACATTTTCGCCTGAAATGCGATTAAACCTCGACTGCTCGACTATTTGTTTTACAAAATAAAACAGTGACAGAAAACGCGTATATACAGCTTGCGGTCTGATTACTTTCTACCTATGTAGATGAATAGTTAAATTTTTGAGATAATTTACACAAAAAGAGACTACGCTAAGTATAGTTGTAGAAAACGGGTCAAGAATGAAAAGTAGGACCGACTTTGTTAGTTTGAAGAGATATACGAAACTGTTCTTTTAATAAAGCCGGGATGAAATTCATAAAACTATGTTATGTCTGCGTAATGCTCATGGCGGGAGATCATGAGAACTATGGAGCAAACATCTGGGAAAATCGATGTTAAATGAGAGAGTAACAAAAAATTCTAGTAATAGCCCCATAAGCATTCTCCTGGCTCCTTCCTATTAAAAGTTTTCGTAATGTAATTACTAGATTCCCGGCTTTTAGAAAGAGGTGTTATTATTTTAATTTAGACTCGCGGCCAGATGCATGCATAATTATAAATTGTTGGGATATTGGATCACTGTTGCTTATTCATGGGAATATTTCCGCAATTTTCACCTGTCCCTATTTTCTATAAACATTTTTCAGAGGCGACTACTATGCTATTAATGGTCGTTGATATGGCTCAAAGCCACGTAATCTAACAAATGGCTGCATTAGGTTGAGTTAACAGCATTTTTCAGTGTAGTTTATTGTGCAAATATGTCATTTTCTGTCAAGTTTTGGTCATTTTTCATCAAAGTAGTGCAGCACTTTAGTGGAGCGCCAAGGTGGCAGAAATGAGACGCCGCAGTAAAAATATAATTTTCTCAAAAGATCGAATTAGTGAAAGAAACGACAAACTCGCTCACCGTGTACAGTAAGAGAAAACAAGGTTTTTCAAAATCCAAATTGGATATGACATAACAAAATCTCATTTAGCTTTCCTGAGGTAAACTTAGAATCACCTCTTTTGCGATAGAAAAGACATTTTTATTAAACTTAGTGGATGTTTCACGCAGTTTAATTGGTAATTACAGTTCCGCAAAGTGAAAATATTGCCGTAAAACTTTCACAATATGGGAGCCCTGATGATATCTTAATTCTAGTCACAACGCGAAATCCGTTTGGCTTTTTAAGCCAAGTCATTAGGCTAATATTAGAAATAATGGCTAGGCTTTCAGGATTAAAAGTATAGCCACGAATGTTCAATACACATGGCGATTAGTTGAAACACAGCAGGGACAACCAAAAGTGTTAAAAACAACTTATTTTGATTATCTCGCCGCTGTTGTTAGTCAATGTCACGTGCTTGTGTAGTCCTTAGTTTTGTAAGAATTTTTATGGGCCTGGCTTTTTAGTAATATAAACCAAAAACGCAAAGAAACGTAACACTTTCTTAAAACAAGAAATCTTTTAGTACTTGAAATTGAAAGTGAAGAGTAATGCTTTCTGACAGACCGCACGGAAATTAACAGTCAAATGACTGGAAGTGATTTGAAAGCGAGTTGGCACTTGCAAATTGACTATCTCTTTTCAAAGTTTTGCACTTTCTCAACGTTGTCAAGAAGTATCTTAGTAATCAAACCTCATTACTAAGAATCTTGGTCGAAGAACAATACTTAAAGCACATGTCAGATAATTTATACAGTGTCTGGAGAACTAGCAGAAGAGACTTAATCTTTTCGAGAAAGAACTCGCTGCTCGCGTTTACTTGACGCTAATAAATTCAGCGCTTTCTAATTTTGCCCGAAAATCAATCCGAGGTACGATAGATTGCCTCTTATCTCAAGTCTCAAATATTTACTTCCTGCCTTTGAAATGTTCAGGAAATATATTCTTCAATATTACGATTATTCTGAGAAACTCCGCCTTTAAAGGTAAAATTAATTTGGCCTAGCATGCGGTCACCATAAGCAATCTGTAGTTAGAACAACACATTTTCACAAATATTGCCTAGTTTGAGTTCGACTTCCATTTTGTATCGAAAGGAGAACAATTTACTTTCTTACCAAGATAATAAAGTCTGTGATATTTTACCGCATGTTAAGAGAACAAAGATGAGAAGTTTCTTAGCAACCAATGATTGAGGAAAGAACTGTGATATGAAATATCAAACTTGGGGTAACGCTTGTTTTCTCAAACGCCGCGGTATTTCGTAGTTAAGCAAGTGCAACCTTAAAATCTAAATAAAAGGTGCTTTCAGGTATTGGTGTACAAATTCAGAAAAATTTCGCGTCGCGGACAGTAAAATTAGCCGTAGTGTATTTGTTGTGGTCGACAAAAAAACACAACGTTCAACTCTCGTTCCCCGGGAGATCCTCATTCAATTGTTTAGAGCAGAAATTAAAGAGGCCTGGTTACAGCTTATTGTCCCCGCTAAAACAATTTATAACAAAAGACCACTCCGTGATCTTTGCTCTGTTTTTATTTCTCTTTTCTTAAAATCAAAAAAATGTGTTCTTGGTCATCTTGACATGCGGGCAAACACAAATACCACCACAGAAGGTCGTAAAATATCTCCACAACGAGTTCCTCTATTCAGCGTTTAAATCTTTATTTCTATTCATAGTCAGAGTTGTTTATTAGAATTTTTGTGTTCTATTCACGATTAATTCTTAGAAAGCTGATTGTAATCTCGCCAGCTGAAACAACACTGGCAAAACTCTCACGTCGCCGAGTCATAGAATAGGCAATAATGAACACGGAATGGTTTGGGCCGTTGCTCTCTGCGTTGGTTAAACTTCGCGACTCAGAAATTAAATCGAGAATAGCCATTGCTTACGATTAGTTTTTATACACTAGAAATTTACTTTGTCGAACTGCGTTGTCTTGATTTGAATGCGTGGGTGAATATATTCAGTTCAATGAATGCTTTACGAAAAGCCTTTTTCTGTTAGTTAAATGCCTCTATTATGAAAGAATCCCAGCTGATTTGACATAATGGAACTTGAATCAGCGTAAAAACACAACACGACTATTCATAGAAATGCAAAGAAATTGGGGATTTCCTCAAAGCAAGTGAATGCTTGAACTAATCTATACAGCATCTTCCCATAGGTTGTGTTCTTTCGACTTGCCATTATTAAAAGCTTGCTGTGACGTCATGAAGACAACCCAGAAATTCAATGTGTAAGCATATGGTAAAAAAATTCGCTTTTTTCACGGAAACTTGATATCGAAAGAAGAGTGAAGTTTTTGAATAGAAAAAGAACAAAATTGATGCTGTGAAATAAACTTGAATGGAACTGGGCAGCAAAAAAGCAAACCCTATTCGAAGAATCTCTACGGCAAAAGGCAGGTTGCGAAATTTACATATGGTTCAATTTTAGATCATGCTGTGAAAGACGGCTAAATTACATCAAACAGCAAGCTTGCTTTTCGATCCTTATTTCAACTATGTATGTTTGCTATGAAACACGCCAATAACCTTAGAAGGCTTCAAGTTTGATTAAAAGTAAATAGGAGCCAGAAAATGAAAAATGAAAGCTTTCCTAGACAGCTTTAACAGCATCGCGGTATGACAGGACTCTTGATCGTTTGAATACAAATTTCTTAGTTTGCTCAGCTCATTTAGCCGTGGGTATTTGAACAAAGTCGTGCCTATATTATAAAATTTTACTGTATTTTCAAACTTATTATTGTGTGCAAGATCATTCAAACTAAGGGAGAGAAAAGATGCATTAAAACTTCTTATAAACTGAAGAAATGAGATTACCGAAAGGCCAATTGCAAAGTGTTTCATATATCGGAATCGACAACAAGCGAAACACAAACAAAGAACAGGTAGTGAAATATTCACGAAAAGCGAACAGCAAATAAGTCCGCGTCGTTTCAAAATTGCTTGTGTTCATATTAATATTATATTTCTAGAAATATTCGGCCACTAGTAACGCCAAACTAAGAGCCAACGATTGATAGAGGAATAAAATCTAATGCTATCTATTGATACGTTGGAATTTTAAAACAAAAACACAAAACTGAAGGAGGAAGATTCTTTGATCTCTCAATACCGGGGCTTTGGCGGAATAGAAGTTTTCTGGAAAGTTTTAGTCGCCGATTCACACTTGGATTAAAAAAAGAAGTTCCGAATCTGTAAAGTTTTTACACTGGAAAAAAATGGCACCGCGAGCATTCAACAGCGCCAGTGCGGCTTACACATTTTAATCAATAGCAATAGAAACGTGGTTCAACACCAATCAGTCATACCTTTTAGCATAAAGACCTTGGAAAATACTGACACAAACACGAACTTCCTAAGTTGGGCTTAACGCAGAATACCGATAGAAAGAGAATGAATAAGTATCCTAACATTCAGCGAGTGTTTTGATCTGATCTGCCAAATTCTCCCGCAGCGTAATTTTAAAAACGCTTCTATTCAAACAAGCTACATGGACGCACAAATAGACTTTCCGAATTCATGAATTCTCTAACGACATGCATTTTTGATGTTTTCTTTTAAAAGCTAAATTCATATGGAAATTTCTATGTGGCAACATTCCATCTTGTTAGCTTGCAGTTGCCGTAGATTCAAAAGACGCACTGGAAAACACACAGCATAGAGAATGAACAAAGAGTTTAGTTTCCTCGTTTTAATGAAACAAAGTTTTGAACGAAGTTTTCGCAAAACAAAGCCAGAGCTTTCAAACAAGAAAATAATATTTTGTAAGTCTAAAGATATTAATTTAACATTCTTGAAATTCAAGCCTTTGGGCTGAAGAAAACAGAGATAAATGTTTGTAAAATTATTCCGTGCATAGAGACTAGGGGAATTTCCAGCAACGCGTGAATAAACTTATTAATATTAGAGATTTCTTCGCAGATAAAGTGCCGCTCATCTTATAACACTGCCGTGTTCGGTGTTATTTGGCGCGCTGGTTTCCAAGGAAGAGATCTTGATGGCTTTCACCGTCAAAAAGTAGCTTTCGTTCCTTCGGTCTCGAGATGTTATTGGATTAATGTTCCATTCACTGATTTTATCTCGTCTTCAATAAAGACCTGTGAAAGAAAACGATGTTTTTTTGTCATTCGTTATCTTTCCAAACTAGCGAGTGTATTTAGAAGAAATTTTCGTTTACTGAGCTTGTGTAAAACTGCTTTTCAAACCTTCAAATGAGCAGCAATGAGACACTAAATATTCACATTCCCTTTTTATTGAATAGAATATTTTCACTAAAGTATCTGCTAAAATTGAACCAAATCTTAATAACATCATATTGTCACTCTCTCGACTGCCACTAGCTGCATTCTACCACAGACTACAAAACAACCCTATAAATTAAACAACGAAATTTATACAAATTTGCACTCTTTATGGCGAAAACTAAAACCTGTGACATATGTACACCAAATTAAAGAATTTCTATCCGATACGTGTCGATTCTAAAAATTTGTACAATATTTTCGAACATATATACGATTTCTATTCTTATGCTATTGTTTTAGATAGTAAATATAATACTATTTTACAATTTTCGTGCAAAGTTATTAGACCACACTGCGGTTTAAAACCTAAACTTTGGTCAGTGTTCTGAACTCGGTTGTGTTAGCCCTGTCTGACTGGGACCTGCAAAACGATAACTTGACGATTTTCGGGCGGGTGACATTTATTTATGTGGCGTGTTAGTCCGGGAGAACTATAGAATGTACTGGAGCAATGTTTACACGAGTATATTTCACCTGTATGGATTCGCGAATGGCGATCAAGACTTCCTTTGTTAGCAAACCCATTTCCACACACGCTACAAGTGAATGTTTTCGGTCCAACCGCATGATTAAGAACGTGTTTAGCGCGGTTTGTCAGACTTCGGAAGACTTTTCCACAATACTGGCACGGATATGGGCGATCGTCGGTATGGTTGTTCATATGTTTTCGCAAATACGCTTTTCTTCTGAAAGTTTTATTGCAGACGTCGCAAACAAATTGTCCTTGGCTGTTCGATATCGGGCTAGAACAGCGCTCCTCGCATTCCGGATCGGGGGATTCACTCTTGAAAACTTGGAGCTGCTCGGGCTCGCGCGATGTAACTTTTTCAATCTTGGTTTGTGGAGCTGGAGCGGGTTTTTTCGGTTCTTGTGGTGAACGCGGCCGATGCCATCTCCTGTGTGAAGCGAGATTGGCTGGGCAGCTGAAGACTTTATCGCATTCGGGGCAACGGTACTCTGTGTGTTGGATTCCGCTACACTTGTGCTGAGCCAGTGAAAACGGATCATGGTAAATCTCTCTGCAGAGTTGGCAGTTATATTGCGTTTGTGGCAGTGGGCCCTTGGGCTTGGGAAACTCAAATTTTTCGCTAAACGCGGCGAATTCTTTATGCTCCAAAACTGCAGTTTTGCCGTGGTCGTCCCTTTTCTCCGCTGTAAGGCTAACGATTGCAGCGTCGCTTCCAATATCGATGCTCTTGCCTTTTTCCTTGCTGTCGTGTTGTGGCGAGTTCGGTTTAAATCTCTTGGCGGGAGAATTTTCTTTTTCTCTCTCGGTCTTAAAAGGCTTGAAAGCGCTCAGATTAACAGGAGATACCAGTGAAGTAGTCATGTGCGAACTTAATGAAGTAAGCATTGGGGATTTATCATCCGCTCGGGACGAATGAATAATGTCTGTGACTGGAGATGATGATGAAAACAAACTACCGCAACCAACTTCTGAAGGCTCTGGGCTTGCACAAAATTCTTCATCCGAATAGCGGGTTTTTTCCATTCCTGGTGACCGCGGAACCCGGTTTTTCTTCTTTACTAGGAAAGCTTTGGGCATGATCGCTCTTTTTTGTATTCCACCAGAGTCAGTACCAGTGCTTGAGTGAAATAATGTTTAGGCTCGATTAGACCGATCACAGGTATAATCACACTAATGTTAGCTGCAAAACCGTTATATCGGTTTGTGGTTTGTCGTCAATATCAAAGTCTGATTTTCGGCGAATTGTTGACTTGAATAATTTCTTGGAAGTTGGGATTTCAGATCTTCGAGATGCTCTCGCGATCCGTTGCAGCGCTGAAATGTCCTTGAGCTCAGAAACGCGAGTGTTTTAATTGTGTCGGGTAAGCAGCTGGCAGATCGTACGGGGGTTGTTAAGGGGCTTGTGGAGGGCTCATTGATATGTCACACGCCATACGTCCTACCTTTGTTAAAGCTGTTTTTTTGTTGTTTCACATCACACGTGTTTTCCATTGTCTCTACGGCGGGTGTTCGACCGTATTAACATTTCATTTAAAATGAAGGTGTGGCTTTTTTTCACGCAGTCGGTTAACGTCGCGTAAACCAGTTGTCATCTCCTGCAAAAGCCTGCGCAAAATCAAGATTAAATCTGTTAATATCAAACGAAAAGCTTCTCTGTGCATTCACTACGTTAACAATACCATCCAAAACATTGGAACGAGAAATGTTTTATGCAAATCGAAATATTTGTGCGTATGCACAGGTTCCGGCTGAAACGGGACGAAGTGTCTAATTACGAAGTAATTTTTAACACGTGGCTTTGATTGACAGCTGTCTTAAAACCTTCTTAAGCGATTGGTCAATGGCCATTTGTCAGGAAGATTTTTATTGGTTCAATCATAATAGTTCATGCCAGAACAGGATTTATATTTTGTTATATTCCAATTGAGAATTTCTCTTCTTTATTTGTTCATGAAGAACTTTTGAATGCCGGAACTTATAAAACAAAATCTGAAAGGCAGATTTTCATCAAGTTTACAAAAGTACAAAACGAATTTACCGGGAATATTTCTGTTTAAAGAAAGCCATTTCACGACAATTACCCCTAAAGTATCTTATAAATTCGCTAAATACGTGTTTTTGCATTCGACAAAAACGCATCAGCTTCGAAGCAGATGTTTCTGAAAAACTTGATCTCAAAGAGAGATTATATATCTTTGCTGCTTAATATTATCAGCAAAAGCAAGCAAGCTTAAAACCCTTGTCCCAATCTGATCTGAAAAGGTTTTGCAGAGAACATGTTTGCTTATTCAAAATCAAAAAGAAAAATAAAGGAATAAGCCCAAAGAAGAGCAAATTGCCAAATTACATTACTATGCAATAGCTGTGTTTGAAAAATATATCAAGCAAGAAAGAGCGTTTACTGTTGCCTCTAAAACGTATTTTGGTTAAAGCATTTTTAGCCACAAAACTGAAAACAACAATATATCTAATGTAAGTTTCATCAAGATAAATGTTTTTGCCTAAAACACTGTTGATACTTTGCAATACGATTCGCAAAGCGAACAAAGGTTAGGGCAGCTGTGTTTTTTCTCTTGATTCTAATTTTCCATTGTGACCTATCTCCCTTGTATCTCAACTTTCTCTCCAGACAAAAAGTTCCTGACAAAGAATTTCACAAATTTAGCAGCACGAATGTTATCGTCAAAATCGACAATTCAAAATGTCAGGCCGCTTGAACCATATCTGATTGGAATCATTTCTCGGATATCCTTGTACATCCGCGAAGTGTCACATTGAATTTTCTCGCTTTTCCATTTAAACAAAGTAAACATCTAAATTTCGCACCGGAGTGTTCCTGGTTGCAGTAATTACTTGTATTAGCATACAGCCGGATTTTTCTAAAGAATATCTCAATTTTAAAAGCGCTGCACGAGTTGCTTAGGATTCAAAAAGGGTTTGAAAGCAGTTCGTTTAAAATAAATCTTCAATATGAACAGCTCATGAAAGAAATTGCGCTCAAATCACAGTCGTATCGATGGCAACAAGGGTGTGACAAAAGCCCCTATCTAATGAAATTCGACAAGTAGACTCTAAGCGCCACACAGTGAGGAAACTCTCAGAATTCTGAAAAGAGGTTTTTAAATAAGAATGGAATGTCAGGAAGAGAGAAGATTTGGACCACAACAAAAATATAACACAAGAGATTGTGTATGTGGTTTCCCTGCCTGAGAAAGTTTAAAGTTCCGTTCTTCAATGCAACGAAATGCCGTACGCACAAAATGAACATCACATAAACTAAAGCGATTGAAATTTGCTAGATAAATAATTAAATGTTTTGAGCTTGCTAGATGTCTTTTCGAAGATAATTAAAAACAAGAATGTTTGGCAGGTGCAATTCGGAATATATGAATATAAATTTTGCGAAAAACTAATTACAGAATTTATTGTACATTTCTCAAGATATTTTCTTAGCATTTGCATATGTATAGAATCATCTGCGAGTTCCACAGCACTCTCTCACGGGGCTTTTTTCAAAAATAATAGCTTGACACAGGCATACTGGCGACCTATAGCCAAATTATGCCAGAGCTTACATTCTCCAAGATCGCTTTTGTGGCAATCAGCAGTTGTGGTCAGTCGGACTGTCGGGAAAACAAACATATTGTACAAAAAATTCTGGAATTTGCATGCCATGATCGTTCGTTTTAAAAGAAATATTATTAGAATACTGTTCAGTGTTCAAGAATGTTCCAGGAACAAAATAGATAATGAAATGAAATAAGATTAAATGTCTTTGTCAAGTTCCACTTCTTGTGTTGAAACGTTTTTGCACCAAGTGGAACTTTACGAAAATCGGGCACTCATTCGATAAAAATAGAAAACAATGTGAACTAATTTTTTTCCCTGGACATAAGGTATGTTTCTCGTGTTTTCTAGAACAATTCAAATGATCAGTAAACATAAGCTACTTCAAGGAAGGCAAGTACAACATGTATAACAAAACAACTGAGTTTGTTCTGAAAACGGTTCAAAAGTTAAGTCCCCGAGTATGCATGGATATGCGATATCAGACTAACTTGGCCTTTATGCAGTTGTGGCAACTTAAGGGCTTCACAAAAAATTTAAGCTGTCAACAAAATGGCGTATCATCCCATGACGTTGGAACAAAAATGATGTAAGCGAATTTGTGAAAGTCATTAGGATAATCTAAATTCAAAACAGGAAAATCTTTTACACACATTCGACAAAGCAACGCATTTTGTGGTCTGCAATAAATCGTTTTTGCGTTTGTTTCAAAAGCCCAAGATGAGATAAACTAAGTATTTATTTTGCTAATATTCACAATATAACAGTATACGCGTTCAATCAATTTTGTTCCAATATTTCTGTTATGCATTGTTGTTAGGCAATCTAAAATGAAGATATCTGGTTTTGGCAGGGTTTCGAAGGATTAATAAAAAAGTTTTGAGATTACGAAATTTAGCACCGGAAAACTTGTCGAAAATGTCTACTTCAAGAAGCATATTACAACTTTAATAGCTGAATAACAAACGCGCTTTAATTCACTATGGTTCTATAATTTATAACCTCTTCTAAGCGACGATAAAGGACACTACTCTTTTTGTTATTCTAATGAGGAGTACAGAAAAACGAAGAACCAGCTGCAACTATTTGCATTTTAACAAATGAAATCAACTTTATCAAGCAATGCACAAGAACGATTACTACAAAAACTACACTTGTCCTGCCGGTTACAACGTTAAAAGGAAAACTTTCTACTTGCTGCTAAACTACTAATTCTGTAATTAGAAGATCCTACGTATTATAAATTGCTCTATCCCTTGTTTCGTTTGACTTGAAAAGGCTTCAAATTTATCATTCTTGTGTCAACAAAAATTCCTGACACAAAGAAAAGTTTTCCGCTGACAGATACGGTTGTGTAAGTTCCACGTAGCAACAGAAACAACACTGAGCTCGAGCTTTCACTAAACTGTCAGGATCTATCGAAAAATATTTCGCGCTCTTTAGAAACCATACTTAATGCTATATAAAACATGTATGGCAAGTTAGGCGCCAAACAAATGTAAACAAAAGAAAATGCAGTTGAACGAAAATTGATAGGAACGAAAGATATCGGTAGTGTTTTAAGAGGAAGCATTTGTAGATAACTAGGAAGCGGATTAAACAAAACAAATATGAAATGCTAATGTATTCTGACTTGAATTATCGATCGAGCTGTCAACTGGCACGCGACTAACACACGCCACTAAACTATTATGGAGTAATGGCAATCGCTGTGACTTATACCAAAATGTTGCTCTTTGAAGAGTCTCTTCGGTGGCAGCGTGTTAGCTCGAACAGCCAATGATTTTTAATTCGCTTGCAAATGACCCATTCGAACTGGACTGATCAAACTACAAAATTAGAAGTTTTTCAAACTGAATTCTTGATTGCTAAATAATGTGAGTTTCAAAGCATAATTATTCAAACAAGAAAAATTAATTTAATAAACTTTGAAGTCCTCACAACAAAATTTGTTTCAATAGCTGTTCCTATAAAAAATAAAATTCGGATGAAAAGTGATTATTTTATACATTTCAATACATGAATAAACACAACTTGATGCCCAACTGGTTAATAAATTTAGATAAAGAAACCTTTTAACATTCTTTAGTACACATTCCAATGTGACTCCGTGCGGGAAAACGTGATGACGATTTAAACCGACAGTACTTCGGAGCCAACAATTCTGATACAAGGAGCGGACTACCTCTGGTTTCCGCTGAAAATTGTTATTTTATTGTTTCGAATAAATTGAAGTAACGGAAAGAAGTTTGTAGTATTATACCCCTTCAAGTGTCCCTCATGCATTTCAAGCGCACCGCTATACACCAACAACAATAAAAGCCGGAAAATAACAAATTGAGCAGTGACTCATTCAACAAAGAGCTTCCATAAGTTCGGTTATTATTCCGTATTCTAATTTATAGCCGTAAAGCCACGTTATTACATTTTAAGTAACATTAGTGAAATTGATGTTTCACCTCAATACACCGCCATAACACCCCCGCAAGTGTCTTTAGTCGGTTTATACAAAATAGTCCTAATTCTACTCTGTTACTCCTCAAATTTTTGAGTGCTTGCGAGATATACTCTAAACGATTTTAGATATCTTTGTTGAACATTATCTACTGGTTGGAAAGCAGAAAGATAAATTGCTTCTGAAAAAGTTGTCAAGAATACTTTTCAACTGGCACTCTTAAAGATCAAAACATCGCGAATATTATTTACCCGCATGAGTGACGCCGAACATAAGCTTATGTCCCCCACCAGAACCCGACGCGTGTCTGTTCATCAGCCGTAACAAAGCTTTCTAGTGCGCCAGACAAACGATTGATGGCGGAGTGATTACCTGTTCAGCGACAAAGAGTCGATCAGTCGGCATAGTTTAACTTTAATACTCTACGAACAGGCTCAAGCCTGGCCTCCAACATCGAACCTCTCTTGCGATGAAACAGCAAGTGGTCTGACAAGGTCAATTAACGATATAATTATAAAGAGAAATATGTTTTTCTTTTTCGTTGAAACATGTAAAGTACACTTTCTATATCGTGTGAAAAACTAAAGTAAATCAAGTGTGCAAATACAAACAAACGCGAAGCGTGCCCAAAAGTCCGAGCATAGCGGCTGTTGTATGAACTAATTTTCTAATGGTTTTCAAAATTTGTGGGACTAAATTGAACGTCAATTTTAACACACAAATTTGCCATTAAACGTTTGCGTGGCGAGCTGTTAACGTTGCGATTGTGAAGTCACATACTGCTCGCCCACTGATTTATAATTATAGATACATTATAAAGAATATTGAAACGAGTTTGAATAGGTGTCTGGCACAAAATACCACGCTATAATTTCTAGTTGGAATCAACGTGCTGGGCACAAAAGTCAAAAAAGGTTTGGCAATACAATGAGGGAAGATGTGTTGATATTGAGCCAGAGTCAAATGCCCGCGAGACACACGTGTGCTGTTTAATTATGCACACCTTCTCGTTTAGTTTGTTTAATCACTGGGGCTTTCTTTTTGCTTAATGAATCAACGCCTTATTTTTATTTAGTCCAATGGTAGGGCAGTACATGTATGGGCAATAATGCACACGCAGTTTTCGATTTTTAAAATGTTCTGTTTAGTCTGAGAGTAATTGGCCAGGAGTATGTGAGTACAGTCACTTCTAGCAGAATGAAAGACTAAATTCCCTTTCTTACCAACTGCTAAGCGTCGAGCTTGCACCTTGCCTGAGTACAGTCTTTCATTTATTCTACTATCAAAACCATGCTAAAATAACTTCAAGTCGCTGACACCCAACGCTTAACCTAACTGCCCATGCCAGAAATTCTTAAAATCTTAACAAATCGAAATCTACCTAATCGATGTTTTCCAACAACCGAAAAAAGCGACTTCGATTTGGGGACGCCATGCCGAAGCTGACGGGGCTAAATGCTAATCCTAATGTTTGTTAAGAGAAAAGGAAAAAAAGAAAAAAATTGTTCAACTCCGTAATAATCAAGGGCACACCATGAGACTATACACCGGATAATCGATTACTTGGCACCCGTTTTGTAATTCTGAGCAAGTTAGGGCTTGCCCACAAGATGTTCAGTCAGTTTGTTTGGAAGGGTGTTGCGAGTCTCTAACACTCATGCCAAAGTGTGAAAACATGAGGACTATAAGGACAAGGATGTATGTACCGCAATGTGACTCGATTATCGGTTGGAATTAACAAATGTTTAGATGTCATTTTGACTCACGAATGCTCCTAATTCAAATCTATTCAGTTCTGAGACAATGCCGTATAAAACTGCTCGCGTGGCTAATTCTGTTGAACAAAGCAAATCAATGAAGAGGTTACTAGTGAACAAAGGCCATCCATCCACTGGACGAGTGGCATGCCGGCCAACACGCCAGTTTCTTACACGGTTCATTATATTTTGGCGGTAAAAGAATTGTGTCTACACGTTTTGCACGCTCTTTGTCATGAATGAAGCATGTGATTAAATGGTTCCCTCTTTCAAGAACAAGTTATTGTTCGCATCGGAATGACTTAGCGACCACGTGAGAGAAGCAAAGCTGTGAATGAAATTCCAGCGCCTATGATTTGTGAAGGTCAATGTTTGTTTACTTTTACTACAACAACTGCCACTACTATAACTGCCGTAGCTACTACTATAAACAAATTTGCTGCTAACGTTTTCATTCATAAGCTAGAGATATTTCAAGTTTGCTCGTTTAAGATTTATATGAATTGCCCGGGCCGTCCAATTCACAAAAAGGACGGCCATCTTCAACACTCAAATGTATTAGTTTCAGTTTGAACATTAATCAAAAGCTGAACACATTATGAGCCACTTGAACAAACGTGAAGACTGTTGTACATACTGCTATTCTTTATGGCGATTAGGAATAATTTGTTCAGAAACGAAAAATGGAAGTTGGTTGTTATAGTTATGGTGATCACAACTGAATTGCTTCACTTGTCAACTCCTTTCATAATCCATCTTGATTTAGCATGTGTTCATAATAATAGAATATTCTCCTCAACACATGAACAACGAACACTTTAATAAAAGCAAGTCTCATAATGAAAGAATAAAACAAAGCAATCATTCAATGACAAAGATTTCCTTAGTGACATTTTGGGTGACTGTTTTGTTTACATGCTTTCACTCAATCTTCGGATAGTTGAAAAACTTTCAGTTAAAAGTTTCAGAAATTGGGAAACCTAACTTGATAAACGTTAAATAAGTTCACGAATCCTAGCATTTTAAGTCGCAACTCAGTATATTATTGTAGCCGTGAACGAATTTGTCAGAAGACTATCGGTTTTAAATATCTTCCAACAATACTCATTCTGTGTAAAAAGAATTAAAATGGTTCTGCATTTGGTAGATCAGTCACTTTACTTGAATCAGGACTGGAAATACAGCAACGCAGAAGCGCATGTTATAGCAAAGTTCAGAAACAAATTCGTTCAGTAACTATTTCTTATTAATTAAGATCGAGTTATTTTCGACATTCTTTTCAACCGTTATTCAATGGTCCAATATAAGACTTAGTTTCTGTCGAAATATTGTGAAAACACGCGGAGGTTTTTGTACAAAACCAAAGGTGTTTGAAATGCACAGTTGGTGTATTTAGTTGAACCCGCCCTGGCAACATTAGTCAAGGAACTCATGTATCTCTTGAACTACGAAATAGCAGTTAAATTTGGTATATCGTGATTGTTGAGAATAGCATGGGTTGAGCGGTTTTTAAAACGCTTTAACCTAAAATTGAAATGCTTATTTATCCGGTCCCATCAACACGAAAGGCAGGCAATATTTGTGACACCTGTACGAGGTCTGATTGGTTCTGCTCACTTTTCATTGTCAGACAATATCGCTTGCGTAACAATACCACGGTTTATGGTCTTTTCTTTTTGCCAGTTTGATCTTATCGCACTGGTTTTCAGTGGTTTTCAACCGTTGAAATTTCACACGATCAGGAAAACAAATGCAAGAACTGAAAGAGCATACCGTTTAGCTTCAGTAGAACGTCTAGAGTCATCGAAATTGTTAAATAAACCTTCTTTCTGTTTTCAAGTTCTTTAGCGGGTGTCCAACTGAATAAGAGAAAGAAAATAGTAGTTTTCAATTCACAAATGATAGATCTTGTTTTGTTCATGGCTTTACTAACCGGTTATGCTTTTATTTGACTACCAGCAAATGATAGTTTGTTCGTCGACTTCATTGGAATAGCATGTACAAAAATGAAGGTGATGAAGAAATCTAACTAGAGCACGCGACCCTGCATGTTTTCGAGTCAGCACCTGAACAAGGTGTCGCACTATCCCAAAACCCAGCCGTAGCTACGGCACACAAAGAGATTGATATCAAGGAATGACGCATTAACTTCCTCTGTCTTCCACGACATTTGCTTTTAACTGTTTGCAGCGAGGTTCTCCAAACGCGAAAGACTCAACAACGTGTACATAAATAAAGGCTCAAGGCAAACATGATTCCAAAGTGTGCCGGTTGAAAGATCAACACGTGCAAACGAATAAAGCACCGGTTTGTTGGTAGATGTTTGACCTGTTATCAGACCCCATGATCACCTAACACCCCACACTAGACAGATGAGTCAGCTGTTTGAAAGCTCGAAAAAAAGGAAGAATGGAATGACTTCGGTCAGTCTTGAACAAAAATACCGTTGTGTTGGGAAAGATTCACAAACTGCCTCAATGAACAAAACTGCCTAATATAACAAAAACACTTTTCACTTCGAATACTTCTGGAAAACAAAGTTCGCACTCATACAAAAAGTTTGAAAACAAAGCAAAAACTTAGAGATCATTCTCTCCGAGGTTCTCCGAGAGCTTGCTGTGTTTAGTATATCACAAATTAATTCCATGCAGGTTGTACAGCTCTAAAAACGAACTGCCGGAAGAAAAAAACATAAAACAAGCTTCATAAAAACGTGAGTGAGTGTGAACTAGTTCGCTGCACGAAACCACAAGCAATAAACAGAATGAAATACTTTAAGTAGTAAGGAGTAGCATTCCCTTTGCAACCAACGAGTCTATACAGAGAACATATGTTGCTGTTGTTAAAAATCAGCTGAGCGACTAAAACAAACAGTGCTTATGTTGGCATGGTAATGAAGCAGTTATTGTGAGGTGCTTAACGTAGTGGGTTAGGAAAGTTTAAGGGGGGGGGGGGGATAAGGACACGACTAGTAGATGATTAGATTGCTCTCTTGCACTGAGCCAGACCTAGGAACGCAAACAAGGACGACACGAACAGGACTTTTGCAGGTCAATCTACAGAATTGTGCAAACTCATCTGTCCAGGATAATAATGAAATGTAAAATTAAAACTTTGTTTTCTGGGTATCGTGAAACTATTATGAGCTCTCGACTGTTACTAGAGCCCTCGTCAGATCAACTGCATTTTCAGGTCAATCTATGTTGACATGTTTTCTCGTAAGCACGGACGTAAACTTTGTAAAAAAGACAAACAAACATTAATATAGAATAAAAAATTATATGAACTTACTATAAAGTTTGCCAAGTATCATGTCTACAGTCGAAAACACTACTGAGAAATTTTCCACAATCAATCTAAGCAAGTGAAGGCCGTTAACAAGATAGAGGACTCCTGAAGAAACCAACGCATTTGGCATACACAGTACAAACAGTGTTCATCTTAAACTGTTCATTATTTCATTGCCCTTTTTCGTAGCGGTAATTGAGAAATGTTTGCGCTAAATAAAATACAAAAAATAACATTTTAGCAAATTTTATTAAACTAGTTTTTAAAGTTCACGGATAATTGTACATTACTTTCCGAGTTTTAGCTTCTCTGCCCTTCCTGGACTTACAAAAAGTGCAGGGACAAGCCGAGCAAAAACAGTTCAACTAACTTGTTTGTTGTGCAAGTGCAAATAATCCTGTAATATAACTAAACGTTTGCAAAGTCGATTTTCTGTGGCTGTTTTTACAATCTGATAGTCTTGACAAACCGCAGTAGATAGCCTACCCCCGGAAAAAAGAGTGTCTTTTGAAAAAAATGACAGTTTCTCAAAAGGAAAACTAAATGCGGCATAAATGACTCTTTTGGAGCAGATATCGAGCTAAAAAGTCAAAGTTTGAATGGGCTAGCGACAAGCGGAACCACAAAATGTTATATTAAACGAGATGAATAAGCGGTGTTACAAGACACGACCTGCCAGATTAAGATCAAAAGGCAAAGAGTAAGTGAGAGACCCCTTATCAGTTAAATACGTAATTTCAAAACATGGAGAATTTGAGTCAAAACAAATTTCTATAATATTGTAGGCAACTTGTCCCTGTGTTAGTAGAACTAGTTTGGTCAATGCATATTAATAACTTCCAATTTACAACCGAAAAACGTTTCGCTATTTGTCGGTCAAAGTTGGTATAATTCGCACAGTCCGCTCTAGACTCTTGATTATAAAAGTAACGGAATAAAGAGTTATATCTTTCTTTTTGTTTTGATAATATTTGGGTACCCGTAATACACACGCGGCAGTTCAACTTGAACTAAGAAAAAAGTGTTTTTCTGCCAACACCCTCTTTCTGGAGGATCCCTTCCCCCGGTCAGTTCCTGCTATGACCTCCTTCCAGTTTTAAGAAACAGACTCAGAACAATTGTTCTAATCTAATAAAAGCGGCAGTCTCTTTATTGCCGCGGTTCTTTCGCTTATAATTACTTGTGTTATCGCAGTGATAACGTTTATGATTGCATTGTTTTTGGATGAAAATTCGGTCTCTGCCACGCCGCTCGGGTCGGTAACTTTTACAGGTTTAAAGGGAATTTTCTGACAAGCACCGCGTCCGCTTCTCCGGGTTCTACGATAGGAGGAAAAAACTTAATCACATTATAAATGAGACCCAGGTGTATTCACGATGTCTACTTTTAATCTTATCCAGACCTGATAGTTATCGGAGTTATTATCAATCTGCTGCAACAGATTTATACGGCTGCGACAATCCATATACTTGTAAACAAATTTGCCTGACACTGTAAATCCGCTTGTTGCTTGTTATTATTAACTTCTCATTGGACTATTTATACTTTTTCAAAATATGCGAGACATGTTCTAAAATAACGCATTGCATTTAACTTTATTGGAAGTTTTAACAATTTAACACGGAATTGGCGAAAGCTGTTGTGGCTCCCTTGCTAGTGTATTGTTTTGTTCTGTCATAATTTCTGTTTTGCTTGTTGTTATGCTGTTCGGCAAAGATGAGTAAATGAAGACTGGTGTTTTTAAGTGCTGACTAAAACTTCAAAAGCGCTACCGATTTCCGAAAATTTATCTACATTTTCCAAAATCTGAAAAAGCATCCGCTATCCCGTGTTCGTGCCTCAGGGCTCCTAGTATGCTAGCATACTTGTGAGGGGGAAGAAAGCGATACAAGAAGAACAAAATACGAGCCGCGAGAGGAATTGTAGCGTGAGGGAAAAGGCGAGGGTGCACGGAAAGGCCCACTTCACTCATACTTTTGCCTACCAAAGTTAAACTCTCCTTGGTCAGCTAAGTGTTGCACAGGCCCGGTTGCTCGAAAGCTGGTTAACTTAGACAATGGTTAGCCGCTAACGGCTGGTTAAATTGGCTAACCGTTGGTTAACTAACACTTCACCCGGACTAAAATTCCGTTGTTCAAAGGTCGGTTAAGTTGAAACTAACCACTGGTTAGCTAAACAATGGTTAAATAAAATAACCCAATCTTTAACCATTCCACGACAAATTTTTAACAAGTTTTTTTGCAAGTTTTTTTTCCGCGCGCCCGACAAGACACTTTTAAACCTCGTAGGAAAGGCGGCAAAAATTGGCGAGCATCGCGGCCGCGCGGTTTCCCGCTCTTTCGGTCTTTGGCGGGAGTTTTGTGACGATCGTCTCCATTAAAATTTGGTGTTACACACTTTGAACTGCTTTTCTTCGAGTCAGTTTAGTCTTTATTGTTGCGATGTTAGTTACGAATTGAACTTCACCAATGCTGTTATTTTGGCCACAAACATGACCAGCTTAAAAGATGGGTAGAAGAGCTGCTTTCAGAGTTAAGTTTGTTTCTGGTTTTGTTCTTGATTTATGTTTGTTGTTTTCTTCAAAATGAAGTCAGAATTAACCTTTTTTGAAATGAAGTCAGAATTAACTTTTTTTTTACAAAAATTGATTATCAACGTCCATAAACTGTATTCGTATTCATAGTGCAAGAATTAGCCAATTTCTTCATTGGGAAACACTCGCAACTTTTACGACAAGTCCATGCACTGATA
>JAOBYE010259875.1:4614-16296 GCA_025403585.1 Parazoanthus swiftii | reverse complement strand
AGACGAGGCTAACGCTGAGTAAATGAGTCTGTAGTCATTGTAATCAGCGGCAACTACGAATACGAAACTGGCCTATTTTGAAATTTTAGGCGATGTGCTGCTAAGTGGATTGATGAGAGAGTGAAAGTGATGAATGAAGTGATAAGCGGCATGAGAGTGATCAAGATGTACACCTGGGAGGACTCATTTTCCGAGTGGATTGACAGAATCAGAAAGTAAGATGTATTCACATGACTTGTAACTTGTACGTGTTGCCTGCGATTTTAGTTAATCTTTTTTTTTTGGGTGGGGGGGTGAGGGAGTGGGTTATACACATATGCAGTTTTGCACTTTAAAGCAAATTAGTCAAAATTGTGAAACGTTGCTTAAGTTCTCCATCGTTTTGCCCAACTTCAATCATTTAAATCGAGTTTCAACCGTTTTAGCTAAATTTGACCATTTTGGCCAAATACAGCCGTTTTGCACTAATACACTGTCCCAGTACAACCATTTTGTTCCAATACAACCATTTTGCCCCAATACAACATTTTGTCCCAATACAACCATTTTGGCCAAGTATAGCACTTTTGCACAAATACAACCCTTTTTGCACCAATACAACCACTTGCCAAAGTGCAACTTACCACTTTTGTCCAAACACAACCATTCCCCCTCAAGCAAAGACTTTTCCAGAATGACAACCATTTTTCCCCAAATGCAAATGTTGTCAGTTTGCCCAAATTAACAATCATTTTCCCCAGATACAACCATGTTTGCACGGATACAATCACTTTACCCAAACACAAACACTTTTGCCGAAGTATCTCAAAGCATTTTTTAAGAATTCTTATGATATCTGAAGGTTTCCCAGGCCCGTAGCCAGGAAATTTGTCGGGGTGAGGGGTGCAAACCAAGGGCAGCGGGTACTAACAATAGACTAATTTCGATATATTAAAATATCAGCCTGAAACAAGAGACATCAACGCGAGGCTCTGGGGAATAACATATAGAGTTTGTATGGATTATTCCCCAGAGCCTCGTGTTGATGTCATTTGTTCCCGGATGAATTTTAACATATCAAAACTGGTCTGTTTTCATGTTCCGTGTATGACCTCCACAGTCGATCAAAAAAGCCAATAAGTTCATAAATTCCGCAAACGGAGACTCTCAAAAGCCAAATTTAAGGAACAAACACACAGATGGCGATTTACGGTAACGCCAACTGTTATGCACCCCCCTGTCCAAACACTTCCAAAGATTTTCCGTATACTTCCGTTGTATGGTTTGATTGAGCTGTATACTTTTATTTGTCAGTTCTAGCTTATTCGAGGCTTGTACTAACTTGTGAAAATGTCCAACTTTCTGCTGAATAACCGTTAATTATGTATATAAATGTAATGTAGTATTATGTGACAGTATGATATTAATGGAGATCATTAGGAAAGGAGAATGTGCGAGTGCAAGATAAACCTGACCTCGTGGAGTTTGAGTTGTTAGTAAGGGTTAGTACTATTTGTTTACTCTTAATTTTCGTTGAATTTTGTTATATTACTTTAAATAATATCCCTTAAAAACTCAAAGTCCGTTTTGGACACAAGCGTAATCTGTAATGTTACTCAAAAACCAATTGGACAATAATTTAAGATAAAACTAAATCAAAATATTGTTAATGTAGGTAAATCCATCTGTTGTTTCCTGTTTTATCTGTTACAAAAATCTTGTTCTTGTCCAACAGAACAGAGCTGAAATGGTTCAAGAAGCTACAGTACATCAGAGGCATCTTCATGTCCTTCTTCTTTACGTCGGCGCCCCTCATTAGCTTTGTGACGTTCATGACTTACGTGCTGACAGGCAACATTCTGACGGCTCAGAAAGTGTTCACTGCAGTCTCGTTGTTCAACTCTGTCCGCATGGTCATGTCTTTGTTCTTCCCACTGGCTATCACGATGATGAATGAAGGGAGAGTGTCTATTGAGAGAATTGAGGTAAATATAATGATTCGCGACAATAGACATTATTCATGATCAGAACAGTGGAGATGATAAAAGGCAACACATGTAGTCTCCAAACTGCGAAATATTTAAGTTTGTAGCAAACCAGCAAATAAACACCTTTTAAACAAAACCTTTTGCGTGTATCCGATATCCATGTACGTGTTAAGTGGGCTTCATATCTCAGTTTCAACAGTCAATCAGATCGCTTGAAGAGCGCTAATCACTGGCTTACTATCTACTAAAAAATAATTACTTTTTGATTAATGCATTGCTTGATAGAAAATCATGTAGGGATGGACCATTGGATATTTAAGGGGGGAGGGGTTGGGCAAATACCAAAAAAAAAACAAATTCGAGCACAGACTCCACAACGAAAAAAAATCCTGCTGATGAATTCCGGTAAAAATGCCTAGATTTGCGAAAAAAGTATCCGGCAAAACATTTGGCTTGAAAAAATATCATGCAGAAAAAAATTGCCCACCCCCCCCTCCCCCAAATATCTAAAGGTCCGTCCCTTATCTGCTGTTACTCCATTTTTTTCTCTTGACAAGCTAAACGGCAAGCCAAATCTGCTTTATTGCAAACTGTAAATTTATGACAAATTAACCTGCAAAATTGTACATCGTGATCCATTTTGGGTTCCCATCAAGTTTCTTTGCCATTTAAATGGTAATACATTAACAGGGGGTGGTGATTAGTCCCCTAACCTATTTAAGCAACAACAACAAACTTTTTATTTTGCATTTCCTTCTATAATATAGATTTACATTATTAAATTTATAGCACTATCCTTAAGGCTAGAAAAGCCCAGCCTGGAGAGAGTGAAGACCCCTCGAGAGGTTTCAGTCTTGTTGTTACGCTTCTATCTTTGTAGTACTGTATGCACAAGCAAGCAGGCAGTGTTATGTACATGTATATTTATTTTCAGAAACTGTTAAATCTCAATGAGATGCAGTCTGAGGGTTTAATAACATCAAAACTTCGACCCAAGCCAGAGCACTGTGGAATTGTTGTAGAGAAGATCTCCGCTTCCTGGAAAGAGGTGGGTGTTGGGTGCTGATAATATTACGGAAGATGATAAATGATGATGGTGATGATGGCAATACTGATAATGACGATAAAAATGATGATTATGGTGGTGTTTAATGAATGATGATGGTGGGGATGATGATGATGGTGTTGGTGATGCTGATGGCAAATGAGCATCCTTTGTTTCATGGCCGGCGGAACTTGTTCGGTTGGTACGGCCATGTCCGGACCCTTTTTGAGAAAAAATAAAAGAAATAGTACGGAGGATCTAAAATAGACTGACAAAGCATAAATGTAAGTTTTCCAGTAGCATAGGCGTTTAGCTCTTGTTTGTTTGATGAAATATTTCGAAAAAGATGTTATCCAAAATTAAAAGAGGCAAGGTTCATGAATATCAGACGTCAGAACATTCGTGAACCAGTCAGTTTTTGTAATCATCAAAAAATTACTGAACAGGCAGACATTTAAAGTAGCTTTGGGTCATTCAATCGAATTCAACTTTAGCAGTATTATAATTAAAAGAGTAAAAAACAAAATGCTGTCTCAGATAAAGTAAATTCAATTCCATACACAACTGTTCTTTTGAATAAACTTGTTCCCTTGCACTTTTTGTGAAGCATTTTGATCCAAGGATTAATCTGATTCAAGAAATTGTAGTTAACCGAAGAAACTTATTTAACAAAGATAATTATTGATGATCATTCTTTTTTTGGGCTATGCTTGGTAGTCAGCATACATAACCGTCATTTCTGTCTATCGTTTTTGAAGTAAAGCTATTTATACTATGATTATCTACAGTCATTTTATGCACGGTACTACAGAATTGTGCTGGAATTATCATAGTATACGTAACTGTAGTACAGAGCAGTGAAAGATTATGGCCATGATACAGTTGTTTTTTAAGAAGGGTTTGTATGATCATTCGAGTAAATACGATTTTTGGTTTGGATTTTTATCAGTTTGTTTGTTGAACTGAAACTTAAAAACTAGATCCTTTTCTAAGTTTAAAATGCGTCAAAAGAACGTCACTTATCTCGAAACTCCCTCTGGACGGGGCTCATTGAATTAATCAGTAACCTTAAATAAATAGGAATCCATCAGTTTTTAATTATTGCCTATTCTCGACCTTTGCCAAAGTTATGTTCTCTCAGAGACAAGTATTAAATCTAGACCGGCATTATGTATTTGTTTATTGGATGCTGTGCAATGTTTAAATTTTCTCCCATTTTCTACAGGATCTTCCAAAACCCACCCTAAAGGACATTAATTTTGAACTTGCCCAGGTAATCACTGTACATTTTGTGTGCTATGAATAACTTTCACTGTATTGTCACTGACTAAAATACTTTCAGGGGCTGAAAGGAGGAAGAGACTGGGGGGCCTTGCATGCCTCTCAGTTTTTTCCGCATTATAAAGAGAAAATGTATTTTCAATCATCCCCCCCCCTCATATCAAGTTACTCTGCCTCCCCTCTGCCTCCTCCTGCAAGCTGCAGCTGCAATGCACCTGATTTATTCTATTTATTTTGCAAAATATATTAGAATTAACAAAGAACTGTTTTAAGAAACTTATTTTTGATGTTTACTTTAGTAGTGTCAGGCAGTATTTTTAATCATGTGTTGAGAAAGTTCATACAATAAGTCCCGTTCATCCAACATGTTGGTCCAATATCATCCAATGTTGTTGGATGCAACATGGTGGATCCATTTGAACGTCATATTGGGTGACATCTGACGGTGTTGCAATTTGTTCAACATCATCAAACAATGTTGGATCCGTTTAAATGGGCTTAAAATGATGTTTTAAGTACTCTTTGATAGAAATTGTTTTTAGGTTTATACTTCATTAGTGGTTCATTAAGGGGTTATTATTAATGTATAGTAGCAGTTTGAATAGTATCAGACCACACTGCTGTTTTTGCTGAAAAGAAGAAACCAATGCAGACATCCAGTTTTAACCGTATAACTTAAAAGTTTGATGGTAATAAGTTTTTATCTTGTTCCGTTTTTTACAGGGGGAGCTGTTGGGAGTTATTGGACCTGTTGGTTCAGGCAAGGTAACCAGCTAAGGTTCTTGAGGATGTGTAAACTTGAATACACGAGTTCTAGCTATAGACGCCCAGACGAAGTTAAGAATAGGTTTACTGCGGAAAATGAGCTGGATATAAGTACTGTAATTAATACTGATCTCTTTTCAGTCATCTCTGTTGATGGCCATACTTGGGGAGCTCCCGTTAACAGAAGGCACTATCACAGTCAGAGGGAAGGTTGGTTATGCATCTCAACAGGCCTGGATCTACAATGGATCCTTGCAACAAAACATCATCTTTGGCAGCGAGTACAACGAGTCCAAGTATCAGGAGGTCATCAAAGCATGTGCCCTTGAGAGGGTATGTATACACAGGATTATCCTTCGTAGTAAGATGCGATCTGTCCAAAACTTTTGTTTGTTTGTTTGTGGGTGGTGGTGTGTGGTGCTCTTTGCTAGGCTCCTTAACACGTTCAGTAAACAGCAATCGAAATGCAAATTGTGTTGAACAAGCTCTCAAAAAACAAAAACAAGCACAGAAACATCAGCAAAAAGTACAGGCACAAAAACGTGACCAAAAGCACGAAACCGCGGTGAGTAGATTTGAAATACAAAGTGCTTAGTAACAGCTTTAAGATAACACAACGTCAATTCATGTCCTAATGTGAATGCAGAGTGAAACTGCATGCCACAGTGAGGCAATGAACTCCAATTAAACGTTTAAATACAGAATAAAGTGTTAAGTAGTTTCGGGTCTCTGATATAATAATATTTATAATGTCATTTTTTCTTGTCGATGGCATTGTCCAGTACAGTGTTGTCCTTGCTGCTTCTATTTACCCGTGTGAGCTGCAGGCTTCTCTTTTTTCGTTTCTAGTTCTTTCTATACGTCTCATTTAACTTTTATTTTTTACTGCTAAGCTGTTCATTTAATATAAAACAGCCTCAGCATAAAACAACCGGCTCCTTTTATTTGCCCAGGAACAGTTCCTGCTTTGTGCAGGTCTCTCAGTGTCTTTGCCTGTTGTTGTAAGTCATATTTATCACTTCATCAAAGAAAACGCAATCGAGAAACGATGCTGACAGTGAAGAAAGTCTTATATTAAAAATGGCAGTTAAGCTTAAAAAATTGTAACATTTTGCTTACCAACTTCATAACAAATGAACTTGGCTTACTCAATGATTCAAAACAATCAAGTGTTATAAAAGCTAGTCTTCCTGAATCAACTGGCTTTGTACATGTTGATCAACAAGTGTTTTATGGCACATTTTTACAGGACATTGAGCTGCTCCCTGAGGGAGACATGACTCTGGTTGGAGAGAGGGGTGTGTCACTGAGTGGAGGGCAAAAAGCAAGGGTCAACCTTGCCAGGTATATGAAGGCTAAACTTATTCTACCGAATTAAATTTGTCTTTGTCTTGGCAATGGTGGATGCTGGATTAATTCTCTTTAGTAATAGTGAAATAATGCAAGAAGTCAAGAACCGAAATTGCATCATTTCTTAAATTAGTGGAACTTGTAGACTGTCTCGATTAATGTGACAATGTCTTAAAAGTTCAGTGGCATTTTTTCATGTTGGCCAGTTAAGGTAGTTGCAGTAAACCACTAAACTTGCATTTTGTTTTTGTGTTTTGCAGAGCTGTGTATTCTGATTCAGATGTGTATATTCTGGATGACCCTCTTAGTGCGGTTGATGCAAATGTGGGCCGACATCTGTTTGACAAGTAAGGAAACGTTTCCTATTTGTCTTGCATTTTAAGAGGAAATGTTCTTTTGCTTCAAATAATCTGGTGAGTTAGAGGCTTCGAAGGGCATCCTCTTTAAATCATACTGACTCGTAGTGTTTGAATCATTATCAAGATGCTGGACTGCAAGCGTAAATTAAAAGAAACTACTCTTTGAATAGACCAGTTTTTCCGATCTATCTTATTTTTTTAGAAAGGCAAGATTATTTTGCTAGAAATAATATTGTGTGTTAAATATTCGAAAAGGCATCCTCATGCTGACTCATAGTTTTTGAAAACATGTCAACATGCTGGACTGTCTGTAAGCTCGAATATAAATAATATTTTCCTACTGGTCAAGCTACTTGTCAGCTTTGACTTCTACTCCTCGGTGACTGGTACCGAGCAAGGGCTTCTCTGGCGCTAAATCGAGTTGTTCTGGTTCTACAAAGACTAGTAAAAGTACTTCCTTGCTGAACACTGTTATGCTAAGACAAAGATAAGGCTCTACAACAGTAATGTAAAATCAGTCCTACTATACAGTTCGGAATGCTGGCGCGTAGTGAAAGGAGACGTAGCAAAGATTGAATCCTTCCACTGTGGATGTTTGAGAAAGATCTGCCGGATATTCTGGCCCCACAAAATTTTTAAATGTGGAACTCTACAGGAAGATAGGCTGCAGTAGTATAATTTTAGAGATCAAACGTCGACACTTACGATGGCTTGGCCACGTCCTTAGAATGGAACAAGATCGAACCCCAAAAGTTGCCCTGCGCTGAACACCATCTGGAAAAAGAATGCGGGGGCGCCAAAAATCCACATGGCGCAAAACGGTGATGGCAGAGCTGGCAGAGATCATTCTCACTTGGAGCGAGGCGCAGAAAGCAGCGCCAGGTAGAAGGCGCTGGAGGGGCATTGTCGAGGCCTTGTGTTCTCCTGGAGACAAAGAATCTTGATGATGATAATGATGACTGCTATGCTTAATACTCAGGCTGCTGATTCTTTGATCTTTCAAGTCACGGGACATGTTGGTATCTTGGTAGATACAGGTGTATCTGTGGCCACTTGACCGATATGGAGTAACATTTTCTACCGATTTACGAGTTACACTTATGGCCACTTAGCCCATCTACACGACTGATATGACTTCTTTTTGTTATTTTCGGTAGGAGTACTTCATTGGCCACAATACAAGTCCAGTGTAACAATTTGTCTTCCAAATTCTGTGATTGCTTGGATCATGACAACAGTAAGATGTTGTTTACTTCTCGTTTTACCAGGTGTATCTGTGGCTACTTGGCCCACAAACCCCGAATCCTCGTTACTCACCAGCTGCAGTACCTAAAAGAAGTGGATGAGTTGATAGTCCTCTCAGAGGTAGGAGTTACGATTATAATTGAAAAAACGCATTGATGGTTCGACTTATCCTAGGTTAGAGAGATCTGTTAAGCCATGAATTGTTACATTATTAGCAGAAAATAACTCATGATTGCTAAGCCATTTGAAAAAACATAAAAAGGACTCATTCTTTGCTTTGTACATGCTCAAAAAAAGTTAAGTTTAGTAAACTAAAATGTCTTTTAAAAGGCCTTTTTTCAACATTTATCCAAGGTGCAGATGGTCTGTTTTACACAGCAATTAAGTTACACTGTAGTTATTGTTCTGGATCGTCTTTCTGTTCTAGGTAATAAGTTGGTTTAGAATGCATCACGTTTTGATATTGGTAATTGTTTAAAGGTCTTTTTCTAGGTTTTTTACATTAAATAACATCTAATGTAATTGTAAGTTTAGTAGTAGTTTTAGGTGAGCCACAGTTTTTTTTTATTTTTATGGTTACCATAAATGATCTATGTAACGTCCTGGGCGTCTATTTAATTTTAAGGGTTTTTCGGGGGGCGTTTAATAGATAAGAGGCGTCTATTGGGGAGAAGCAGTTGTTTTTACAATCGATATTTTACACTTCTTAATATCGATATTTTACACAACAAAACTATTGCGATTAGTGCAGTTTAACAAAACAATGTCAAGTAACTGTTGCAACAGTCTGCAAATAGTGAAGTCAAAAGTTCTTCCATAGTGATCCTCGTAATATTCCGCAATTAAGTGAACAAAGCATGTTACACAAAATCAAATGTCTAAACAAACGCCCCCTTTTGGGGAGCGTTTGTTAGACACGGGGCTTTTAATAGAGAGGGGCGTCTTACTGAAATCCTACTTTGACCTGGGCGTCTGTTAGATAGTTACGTTATACGAGGCGTTTAATAGAGAGTGGGCATTAAATTGATCATTTACGGTTCTTGTTACTGTTATTAACTAGAGTCTGTTGTTATTATTATTATTATTATTATTATTATTACTGTTTTTATTATCTTATAAAATTTTTCTTTTTATTCTTACTGTTGAAGGTCTATCAATTAAAAAAAGAAACTCAACTAATGAGTCGACCATGAAACAGGCGTTTACATGTAAATAACGTATTTTTCGTAGAGAGTCACAATACCCCCCCCCTTCCCCCATTCAGGAAATGCAGTGACTGAATATATTTTGAAGTGTATGGTGTAGCTTCAAACAAGTTCTCTTGTGCTGCACTAGGGTGAGTGTATCGGACAAGGGACATACCAAGAGCTATCCAAGACCAACGTTGACTTCATGTCATTATTGATTGAGGAAGATGAAGATGACTCAGCCATTGAAAGTGACTCTGATTCATCTGGTGTTCGTGCGAAACGGCAGATCAGCCGCCAGTTCAGCCGCCAGTTCAGCAGGCAAAGCAGTCTCACACACGGGAGATTACGAGCAGATAGTCATCGTTCATCAAGCTACAGGCATTGCGAATTGTTCGACAGCACTGTCTCAGTGACATCGGCCGTGACAGACGTGTCAATATATGTAAGTATGTCAGGTACCTCAGTTATATCCTCTATTAAGTGCAATCGAGTTTGCAAGGCGCGATGGGAGTTCTAATTTTCGTTATGATACAATTCAGGTGCCTTGAACCAATTTATCAGAGTTACCTGAGATTGTGCTTAGCTATATTTTGCTTTTTGTTTAAGACAGTGAGAAAAACAAGCCATAAAATGCCAGGCTCCCATAATTTCTTTCGTGCTTGGGCCGCTCTACCTTAGACGACAAATGAATGTGTAGCTAAAGTCAAAACAAGGTATCCATGAGGGAGAGATGCCCATAATTACCATTTGTCGTTCAACATTTAAGGAATGAGAAAACGAGTACATTCAGTTTTGCAGATAACTCCTTTGTGATGGGCTCAATTCCAAGAACCTAAGATCAGCTGCGTGCACTTTCTTTATGTTGCTGAAAGTTTTGGAACACTTTATGAATTCGACTCCGCACCAATGTCGTGACACACAAATACTTATTAACTGAGAAAGGATGGGCCGAACTGGAAAATATTCGGCTCTTGGTCATTTAGTACGGACCTCAAGCGAAAGTATATTTATATCCATTCAGATTCACCCTCCCACTCAGTAAGTAAATAGTCTAGCGCTCCAACTCAGTCAACAATTACTTAGTCTGGCCCTCCTACTAAGTTAATAAGTGCGAGTCTGGCCCTCCCTCTCAGACAGCAAGTACGTAGTATAACATCTAAGTGTCCAACTATATTCAGGAATTTAACTTCCTCAAATGGCTCAGAGTACCGTTTAGTGGGACGTGACCTTTATTTGTACACATGCCGTAATAGTTACATGAATAATAAAAATAAACAAATAATCAGGATAGAGTAGAATAGAAGATAAAATTACATTTTACTCTCTGCAAATATTGAGAATTGGGTACTAGCTCGCTACCTTCAATAACCATAAGGGCTAATATCTAGACAGCCAGTTTTCAAGTGATCGCAGTTTGGCTTTTCAGTCAGTTTTAAGTGAGAACTGTTTATGATTGTTGGATGATTGTACACATTTTTCATAGGAAGAGAACATCCTACCCAAGGAGACCAAGCAGGAGGGAGCAGTCACCCGTGAAACTTATCTCCAGTATCTGAAGGCCCTGAAAAGTCTTGGAATGGCTTTGTTTGTTTTCTTCTTGTTCTTACTGTCTCAGGTCAATGTTTATTTTATATACATTTTTACATGTTAAGCTATTACTACATTATCGCCCAAGGGCTCTTTAGAAGCAATTACAAGTAACCTGTTTGCACGAGTTTACACACATGCTTTGTTGCAAATCCAAACAATGCCCATATCTAAAGAAAATCACTTAAACAAAACTTGCGCTTCAAAAAGTGCCTTGAAAGGTTGACGATTTTTAAATCTATTTCAAAGATATTTGAGAGCCAGTTACTGGACTAAAAACCATGCATTTTGTCTTCGCTCGTACAGGAAAACGAAATCACACCTATAAATACGCTTTTTACATGTTATAAACCACCATTTCCTCTTTCTAATCTTTACATTATATCGAAAAATCAGTAACATAATTATATTTTGGCTCGTTGAATGTAACCCAGTCAGAGTGATTAATGAAAAAGTCCATTTGAAGGTCTTTTCTACACACACAATTCTACTTTATTCATTTAGGAACAAATTTTTTCAATGAGTTTTACTTTTTTACCTCTAGCCTTGACGGAAATCGAGATCGTAATTATGTACTAACATTCTTACATGCAAACGTTTGTGTTAAGGTGATTTCGAACATTGTTTTTAAATAATTAATTTAGCCACGATAAGATCAAGATTGGATATATATTTAAAGAGATGTGAGGGGGACATCATGTACACTGTATGTTATTGGAAACTAGCCAATCAGGAGTCTTGGTTGCTAATAGACTTAATTTGAAAACTTATCTAACACACCGCTTCATTGTCACGTGAGAAGCCAGACCGAGCTGTGATTGGCTAAATCCTAACAATAAACTAGTCAAAACTTACTGTTTGAATTAAATGGCCACGGTTGGCCCATTGAAACT
>JAOBYE010259764.1:0-16298 GCA_025403585.1 Parazoanthus swiftii | reverse complement strand
CCTTCCCCACCTCCGATGTACTAGTAGCAACTAGTGTGAATATGCAGAGCACTCAAAGCAAGCACACTCAATTTTTCAGTTCGTGACACAAACGTATTTACAGACACTTTTATTCACATACAAACAAAGACAAACCAAAATTTTCTGCATACCCCTCTTTCTATTCTCTAATATATCTTTTCTACCTGTTTTATCTACCGTTTAAATTCTAGAGTTATATAAACACCTTGTAAACAACTACTAAACTCTCCATTGCTACTTGTTCCTGAAGATGGTTGCTGTGCATCCGAATCATTGGATATCAGTATTTTTAAGCAATAATTCCTACAAGACTTTTCTCTTTCATTGAAAGAAACTCTGTTCGTTGCAGTACAAACTGCATGTGCTAATAGCAACGGCGGTTGTAGTCACTTGTGTCTGTTGAAGCCAAAGGGTATCAAGTGCGCTTGCCCAAATGGCGTGGCTTTGCAATCAGACGGCAAGACGTGTAGAAACGGTGAGTGACATCATCATCATCATCATCATTATTATTATTATTATTTTATTATTATTATTATTATTATTATTATTGCTGTTGTCGTCATCATCATCATCATCAAATTGAAAAATATAAGAGTTGCTCTTAATATCAATAGGAGAAACGCTAAGAGTTATGAAATACAAGTAGTTGTTTTCTGTCGTATAAAAAGAGAGAATGTGCCGTCTGATTAAACTCACAAAAATTATATAAATCCAGGAAAAACCAAGCACTTAAAATGCCAAATTGACTTCTCTAATACATGCAGTTCCCAAATTATGTTTTTTGCGTTTATTTTTGAGACGCGCCTTCTCAAGTTTTGTTTTATGATCATGAATACCATTACATCCCAACTTAAGTCTTTTGCGTAAAAGTTTTGAAGTTCTAGCAACACAAGCAACATTTTCAGTAAATAGAAAAATAATTTAGGCTTGTTTCACAGAAACATAAACATATTCTAAGGTTCAGAAATTATTACACACAGGATCTAACAGATTCATTCTGATGGCGGATTCTGCAAGTCACCAGATAGTCCAATTACCGCTGGACAGTGCTCCCTCGTACCAGGAGTCAATACCGCTGACCATAGTTCCGGGCAGTCCCGTAGCAGTCGGTTATGACCTAGCTGCTGACCTGGTGTACTGGAGTGACCTGGGTGCCACCTCGATTTCCCGCGCGTCTCCACGAGGCGCCTATCAAAGAAAGATCATCAGCGATGTGTATTCTGAAGGGCTGGCAGTTGATTTTGTGGGGAAGAACATATACTGGAGCAGCACTAGTCCTACTGGAGGGAAAATCCAGGTCGCCACACTCGAGGGTCGCCACGAAAAGCTCTTACATCGTGCTAACAGACCACGAGCCATTGTTTTAGACTTTTCAAGGTGCATAGGAACTTGTTCTGTTATTGTTTTGTAGCTCAATTAAGTTGACGTATTTCTAACAGTACTATAATACATTATGAACCAACTTGAAGCATAATTCTTGAGCTTTTAACGTACGATTTTGAACTGTAAAAGTAGAGTACGAAGACAAAAACTGAAAAGTAGAAAACGGCAATAAAAAAGGTTAAATTCTAAGCATGAAAAAAATTAAATTTAAAATTGAATAAATCGACAAATAAAACAAACAATGCAGATAGGTAGAGGATGAAATATAAATGTTTCGAGTTTGAACTTTTTTACTGAAATGTATGCCTTGAAATGTCTTTGTAAAGAAATCAGGTGGTTGGCAAACAAACGACTTGTAGTTCGATTGAATCAATTTATGATTGAAGGCCCAATAATTTTTTTATGTGGCACGAATACACTAACTAAACAACTATTTTGTTGGGGGCGAATCAACTTTTCGTTGGGAAACGAATACAGTGGCAGCGAAAGGCAAAAGATAAATTTGCCTGGGTTGTATTTGTTTACTCAACTACAACTAACGTTCAGGGCTCACTAGAGAATTATATTTTTGACGGGGGGATGAGTTTGACGCTGCCGCAGGATTTTATTTTATTTTATCGACGATGCATCAACTTTATTCATTTAAAACACAAAATCTACACGGAGGCTTTAAGTCGGAATTTAGCTTTGTAGGATTTTTCTTCTCTCTCCTCTTAAATGCAGTGAGTAGTCCCTTAGTTATTTCGGAGTTATTCACTCACCGTAATGATACTTTCGTTTAAATGTAGTTGGTCCATGTACTGGTCGGACTGGGGAAGTCCGCCAGCGATCGAAACATCCAGTATGGACGGATCTAACCGAACTGGCCTGGTAACCAGTAACCTTGGTTGGCCAAACGGGTTAGCGCTCGACGCATTAGACAAGAAACTCTACTGGGTGGATAGAAAGCGAAACACGCTGGAAGTGATTGACCTAGAAAGCTACCGACGGTCCACCCTGATATCGGGTAACGCTGGTCTGATTGTCCCGTACGGCCTGGCTCTCGACAGCCAGCACGTGTACTGGACCGATTGGAATACGAGCTCCGTTTATCAGGCCAATAAAATAAGTGGGCGCAATGTGAAGAAAATACTGACCAGTTTGGAAAAACCTATGGACATACAAGTGTTTGACAAAGCCACTTCAACGTCTGGTAGTTTATTTAAATATCTATATTTGTTTTATTTCACTTCTTCATTCAATGTGGCGCTACAGAAGCCGGGATCACTTGTGAAAAAACGGTGCGGAAATTCAGAGCGAAATTTCCAAGCAAATGGGTGGAAGTTGGTGGATTTAGTTAAACAGTAGGAATTACTTGGTTCGATTGCTTTTGATGTCGGGCAGCTCCAAGTGATCTCAGTTAAAGTAGTTATATACCACTCAGTAAATTTGCTTTTTGCATTTTACCCTAAAGGCCCTATTACACTAAAGGCGCAATTTTCTCACAGTGCCGTTGCGAGACAAGTTGCCGGAGAAATGCACAGTGTAACATGGGTTGTCTCGCAATTATTTTTGTTGCGCGAAGCGTTGCACGATGTAGAACTCAGCTCTACTTTTCGCAACGAGTTGCAGCAACTGGCAGCACCATTGCACAGCGTATTACCCCTTCAGCAACTTTTCTCGCATTTTTACGGCAGTTTTTACAAGGGCGCATGTGCACACTTCTCGTTTTTCGTTCCGGGAAGCTGGGCACAAGAACAAGCTTACCTAACCCGGCCAAAAACATTGCAAGTTGCTGAGATCGATTTGTAGTGTAACACCCAACCTCGGAAGTTTGCAACACTACATTTTCAAGCATTGTGGGACAAGTTGCTGAGAAAACTGAGCAGTGTAACAGGGCCTTAAGAACCATAAGAAGTGGCAATACTCCTTGAGAATGCGAAAGCTGTATTGCTCGATGTTGGATGATAAAAATATTGATACTGATTTGGTTACGCTTTTTCAAAAGCTAAACTTGGTCTATTTCAGCTTCACCAAGAAACTAATTGAGAATAACTTCAAGTATATACCTCCCCTCATAAACAAATTTATTAGAATTTCTCTTCATACACTGAGAGTTTCTATTGTTATACAGTATGGAAGAGGTGTGTGGGAGGTTGTGTGTTTTGGTCTGATTACAAGGCACATTGTTGAACCAGTCAACAGAAGCAGAAGCAGAGGAAGAGGTAGTCTTAACTTTTCTCCAAATCTATTTCATTTTAAAACAAAACTGAAATACCAAGAAACTAGTATTTTCTTATACGCAGGGAATTTAAGAAGAGGGTACTTGTTTTTAAGAATTAGGGAAAAAAAAAAGAGGTGATAAGAAAGAAAAGCAACATTTTCCTATTTTGTCCGACGGGGGGAGAGATACTAACCTTGTTATTTGTATTCCATTCAGACAGTCCTTGTCTACGCAAAAATGGATTTTGCAGCCATCTTTGTCTTCTGAGACCAGGAGGATATCAGTGCGCATGTCCAGATTCACCAACACCCGGAAAAACCTGCTGCACGTCACGTGCGTATATGTGATACTGTTTACGTTCACGAGGAAGCAGCTTTTTTCTTGGCTAGACAAATATTTTGTAATAAAACGAATCGTGTTATTGCTTGTTTTTAAATGCAAGTGATCATAGTAATGTTAATCCATATTATAACATTGAACCAAAGGTGTGGCTTGTAACTTCGCTCTCAATGAGCTCATACTACGCCATGTAATCATTCCATGTTTAGAAATAAGCTGCCAATAAACAGTTCTATTAAGACTATTGCCTTCTAAGAAAAGTTCATGTCTGCGATATTTTCTTCCACGGCCAGTCAAACTGTTTGGGAAAGAGCCTTACATATCTGTACATTAATTGATTTCGCTCTAGTCACTTTTTATTCCATACCTATTGCCGCTGGCAAATTTTTAATTAATTAATTAAAAAAATAAACAAGTATTAAGAGTATTTTGGATCTTTTGGAAAGAACATTGTAAATCTGTAAGTTGATTGGTTCCCTTTGTCACCTTTTAGTGTTAGTGGTCCTTTCTTCCCCAGCTAGTGAGAGTGTTTTAGAAAGAGAGTTACACACTATCTCTAAATCAACTAACGTCGCTAGTCAAGCTTTTGTGTTTGTGAACTTTTGACGCAATCTTTAGTTTTTAGACTACCTAGGAAAGACAGTGCAGACTCGAACACGCACACACGCATTTGCGCACGCACGCACACGCACACGCGTAGCACACACGCGGACCACGCACGCACTAAACGTACGAGCGGACGGAAGGATCGTTTATAAACGACATGAAAGATGTGTGAAGAAGTTTGTAATAAACTAAATGCCGAATTAACCTATGACTCCTTTATATCTGCTTTGTTTTAGCGGTTTACCCAACAACGTCTGTTCCAACCACGCTTGCACCAACCACTTGGGTCAACTCAACTGCGCCTCCGTGTACGTCAGATCCGTGTGAACATGGAGGGACGTGTTTAAACCAGGGCGATGGTTTCAAATGCCAGTGTGCGAAGTACTACCTCACCACCACGTGTCACCTCTATATCGGTAAGTTTCTGTTCTCTAGACAGCGACGCAACACCATAAATAAAAGCACTTTGAGATCATCCTTTTGCTATTCTAAAAGTTAGTGCTATGACTAATGTAAAGAGCTGACGTAAAGTAGCTTGTTTATTGATGGTGATTGAGCTTTGCATCTACGTCATTGCGTTGCTTGTGTGAACAGGTCTTTAGCAATACTTGTTTTATGAGTTTATGTTACAGCAGGAATAATACATATTTCTTCATAGTCATATTTCACCGAGCTAAAATGTTTTAAATTTGATAAAATGTTTTAAACGTAATATTTTAAACGTTATCGAACCCTATGGGCCGAAGAAGAACTTTTCGGCGTTCTCATTAAAAGCCTTTTTGCTCTTATTTTAAAACATATTTCACTTAGCATTCCCTCTGTATGATATGGGATATGTTCGGTGCTGATGCGGTGAGCTTTGGAACCTAGCTGTCAAGCATATTGAGTATCTTTTGTTTATTTCTCGAGTTGCATGTTGTGAAGTTGGGAACATCTCTATAGATTTGAGAATTTTGACCATTCTGTGTTGTCATCCCGTGAGTCTGAATTTACTACTTTGCTTGGAAAGAATTGGTCTTAAACTGTACTTTTCCGCGTCGCGATAGCAATCAAATTCAGCATTTAATTAAATGTCAGGCTTTGGAAGACTTGAATGAATCCTTGAAAATTTGAATCCATTTCGGGCATGAGGTTAACTGAGGGCATTAAGCGTAAAGTCGACTGAAAATAATTTCCGTTTCCTTTCTCAAAGGTGTTGTTGTAACGAGTTAGACTTTCAAAGCAACAATAGGCAAAAGGAAAACTTACAACGCAAACAAGCTCCCACAATTTATTTGGTGTTTGTTGGACCGCTTTGTAACGCGTTTATGTATCTTTGCTAATGTCGACGTTTTATGACACAGCTAGCTAAATAAGTTCTTTCGTCTACAATTCATTTGCAGGTTCCGATTTTTCTTTTAAATTTACAATTGTAACGCATAGCCATAGGAAAACACGATTTGATTGCATGGGATGTAGAAGAAATTTGAAGGTGATTAAACAGTTTAATACAAGTTCTAGAGCATTTTTGTACTGTGGTGGATATTTTGCGCGAAAAGTAATTTATATCACACATTTTCTTTCAGGTGACAGCACCGTAGTGATTACCATTCGAAGCTCACTCGAAGAGGTAAGGTTTCACTTATTAAATATTGTGCGGAAAAATGTTACTTTTTCAAGAGTTCACCTCAAACTATTCATTTTAAGTATCAAGTTACAATTTATTTTTATCCTGAATATTTTCAAAAATAATATATTAAAAATAAATTTTTAATCTTTCTGACTTTTTCTATGTTTGCCATAATCAATTAAATAGAATGTAAGGTTTTTGTTGAGAACATAAAAGATCTAAAATTAGGAGGTCAAAAAGTGACTCTTGACAAATGAATAGTGGAAACAAATAACTAAATAAAACAAACAACTAAATAGATAATAAAATAAACAAATAGGTAAAAAAATTGCACGAAAGTATATTAAACATTGGCACAAATTAATAAGTCAAGAAGGCATATAATTATCAAAAATACATGTTAAACTATAAGCTGGCTACTTACATTTAAAAGCTTATTTAACCCCAGAACTTCTGAATTGCGCGAAGGGGGGGTCAAATTGACCCTCCATCAAAATTTTGGCTTTAAATTTTTGTTCTTGACCGGAATACCAAAAGCTTTGGTACAACTGTTCTTTGTTTGTTGATACATCTTATGACACTAACTAGGTGACGTCACAGCTGAAGACGTCATCACAATAAGTCGCACACTTCGAAATTTTACCTTACAAAGGCATAGGCTTTCTCAGTTCACTGGGAAGGGATGTCTACTTGTTTGTAACCCTAAAGTATGCAACCCACTTCAGTCTGGTAATGTCCATTCCTAGTGATTGAAGAATACCTCTCTATAATGGGGATTAATGGTCTTTGTTTTCGTATGATACGACTCTATGGAAAGTAATCTTCCACTGAACATGACATTTGGTACTTTTCCTGCACGTAATGGCATCCGTGTCAGCGCGAGTTGACTACAATTCATTTATCGTTTTCTTCCAGTTTAACACGGACATGTTTAAGGAAAGTTTAGCAAATAGTTTGAATGATCACTGCAGGGAAACTGACTGCAACATAGAAGCAAGGTTAGTACCTTGGGTTATTTTGACTAGTGGTACAGAAACCATTTGATTGTAAAAAGAATGCTCAAAAACTACATTTGGTTTTTAATTTGATGTTCGCGCCTTACTTCATCAAAAAAGAAATTCAATATTTGTGAAGTATTTCAACAAAAAATAGAACCAACGATTTTTTTTTCTCATCCAACGGATTTCCACTGTGTAACTAAGGATGAAATTATTTAAGAACTATATCAATTAGTGTGACGCATTTGGATGATAATGCTGAACCGTTCATTACGCTCAAAATACCCTTCATCAGATACTTCGTATAAGCCCGCGAACAATGTTCTTTCTTTCACTTGAAGGAACACGAACAGAAGTAGACGGTCATTCCAGGAAACAGATTTTCGAGCCAGCGACGTGGTAATAGTTGGTTCACACGAGCAAGTGGGAAGTAACCCAGTTGTCGTGATGCTGGAGTTGGCCGTTTTTGTCCCGTCTGTTACTCCTAGCACTCGGCGCGTGTTGTCAAAACATTCGTTGATAACCTTGCTAAATAATGTAGCCGGAACCCTTGGCCGCTACTTGAATGACTCCGAGGTAAAACTCGATCTTTATATTTATATGTTTTTCCTTGTAATATGAAGATAAAACTATTAAATTAGACAAAAATAGAGCACTGTCTTGGGATAAATCATCCATTTTTCTGTATCAGCAGTTTTCCGAAATCACAAGCTAATCAGTGTTGGATTTTTACATCTTTCAACATAGCAGAAATACACTACATTAACATAAATACGGTCGAACCTCAAATTCAGGTTTCTCGGTTATACTCTTATTTATGTAGCTAATATGATACTCGATAATTGCTTATGTGTTCTTTGGTGCCCATTTGTATGATTCTGCTTTTGCCAGTTTGTTATTTTCCTTGCAGTAGAGCCCCTGATGTTAGTGATTTGCATTTATGTTCATAATTCATCCTGTTGATAGGTGCTACTGGTTAACGGTAAAAAACCTCAATCTTTTGAAGGAATTAAACAGACTTCTCAAAAGCAGGAAGGTAAGTTAAACCTTGAATCGTGTAACTTAAGATGTACGAGTTTGAGTTTTAGAAATATTCCCGCTTTACGGAAGCTACAACAACCAGGAGACACTACAAATTAAAACAATCGAACACTGAGTGTAAGCCAGGGCCGTAGCAAGCCTTGGAAAACTGGAGGGGCACCACCAAGAGCCGAAGGTATGAGCCTTTTAGAGGGTCCGGGGCATGATTCCCCTGGAAATTTCGAAATTTAGTTTGTCTAAAAATGTGTTTCCTGGGTTTTAAACGCCATTTGAAACAAAATTAGAGTGTCTAAAACTAGTAAAATATGACAAGTTTTTCTAAAACTTGGAGCAATTTTCGGAGCTTGATACATTTGACACATTTGCTGGGGAAAAAACTGGGGGGGGGGGCACGGGCCCCCCTGGCCCTACCTCTTGCTATGGCCCTGTAAGTAAACCATCGAGCGACCTGTTTTTTTTACCTGAACATGATAAATGTTATTCAAACTTTGATATGCCCTTATGTGCTCTAATCTTTGGTTCTTGTTATCGCTCATGTCTCGAGTAAATACTGTAAGCTAATAACATTTACTTCAGTACTAATTCCTCTCTTTACCAGTTTGGCAACTTTCGTCCACCAAAGAAACATCTGTTCCAATTTTTTTCTTGTGGTAAGCAGATTTATACAAGTTTTTTAAATAAAACAATGAAAAGTGTCATGCACTCTTCGGATATTATAAACGCGGCCATCAGTGGATCACCAATTTATTACACACAATACTAAAACGTAAAGCCTTCAAGATTCCTTAACAAATCGCAAATTTTTCCTGCGTAGGTTGGTTTCTGGCCACCATTGCCGCTTGGGTCATACCGGCCTTGCTTGCTTTGAGTGCCTTCATAATTGGAGCTGTTTGGTAAGTTTACAGTAGCAAGTCACAGCAATGCAGTTCTTAATTTCGACTAGTACAAGTAAACCAAAAGGTTATGAGTGAGCTTGAATAAAATTTTGTCCTTGAGCAGGACACTCTACTCGACTTGTTCTGGTAACTCCACGGAGTTTGATCTGTTTTAATTTTAAGGTGGCCCGAAACAGTCTTTCAGTTTTCAAAGCCACCGAACTTTTGAAAGGCTTACTCATTTGTAAATGCAGATTTCTTCTACTTGTTGATAACTGGTGTTGCTATAACCCTTATAATCTTATCAACTCTTACTCTTCCACAGAAATTTTTGTTTCAATGGCAATTTGCTGGACAAGGCCTCAAAACACCCTAATTTTAGCGTTTGATTGTCTTTTATACAAAAACAGTCAGTAAACTTCCTTTTTATTTCATCAAAATTTTTTGCCCATCAAAGAGCACATTTAGGGAAATTTTTTAAACATTCTGTCAAGTGGATCTGGCTCCACACTAATATTAGGAAAAATTAAGGTAGCGTTGCAACATAAAAAACCAAACGTGTTCTAAACGTACCACAATTAGAACCTGTGGCGTTGTCTTAAGTTCATCCATAACTGACCTAAAAGTACCACAAAATATGTGGCCTTGCAACAAGTGCATACATATTTCATTTGCAACAAGTTCGTCAGTATTTGTCCTAAAGCTATCAAATATCCAGAAACAGCGGAGCCGGGGGGGCCGGGGGGTACGTGCCCCCACTAATTCTGCCGCATATGCTTTTAAAACGTCCTTATTAAATTTAAAAAGAAAAAAATAAGAAAAGAAACTTACTTGTCAATTCCAAATGCATTTCTAGCGATTCTAGAAGCTCTGATTATCAAAATTTTTTCAGGGGGATTATACTCCCGTACCCCTTGGGAAAGTCACGCCTGCGGCGCTCGTGTTTGGGCCCCCCCCCCCCCCCCCCAAAATTAAAACTTGCTCAGCGGTCCCTGATATCACGTGCCCCGTTTATACCAGAATCATCCACATGCGTCCTAACGGTGCCAGAAAACCCGTTTATCTCTAATGGGGTTATTCTCGTTTATCCCAAAGGTATCACAAACGCAAAGTCAGCAACAACTTCAGAAGCGACGAGAGCACTGTTTATTTCTCCCGCCCTGGAGAGCGTGAACGTTCATTCCCAAACCCCGGATTTGAGGTTTATGACGAGGAAACGTATGACAGGGTGGATAGCATTCAACAAAGAGTCCTCCCCTCCCTTCCCCTAGACAAATTGCCGGGGCAATACCCTGTGGTAGACGGCATCCCACAGATACAGTCACCCATCTGCGGGGCAGCAGCAAAACAGTACGACATTCCTATATTAACTGAAGATGAGGAAAGACCGATGGTCGTCGCAATTCCACAGGAGAAAAAAATACCAGTAAATTCTAAAAAGAACCAAAGGTATGTTGATCCGCCGAACTACAGAACGAAGCATCCGTCGAGAGGTTCTGGAGTTGGAGACACTTTATCACCAGACATTGTCCAAGGGAAAAACAGTAATTACGAGGCTTTACAAAAACGGCCAAATGCCGAAGATGTAGCGAGAAGTACTTACGCAAAGTTAGATGCCAGAACAAGGGAAACGACCAGCCTTCATTTGCCGGTTATAGTTCCAAAAGACGTTAAAAAAGATGACCAAAGAGTTTACGACGAATTCATCCCACAACTGGAAAACAGCGACGAAGTGGAGTCACATGACTACTTTAATGTACCACAGGGAGGTTTGGCTGATGAAGAGCCTGGGGAGATCAAGCCCTCACTTGAGCCCGCAGTATATTTGGAAGTTTTACGCAACACTATCGACAATGAAAAGAGTAAGGAAACTGAAACAGCTACAAAACAATCTACTGGTAGCCGGGACGATTCTTACTTGTAATTTATCTGTATATTTAATTGCAGCAGTTTTTGGAAAAATGCGTTTTTGTGGGGCCCATTTTCGAAACTATGCAGCAAGACACAATATGTGAAGGTGCGTTTTTTTATCTTCCGCGCTTTCCGCAGTCTGCGGCTGTGCTACTGCAACATGGGTTTCCATAGTACATTCACGCAATATGCAAATCAGTTACAAAAAAAGTACGAATATTGAGTACCCAAACAGAATCAGGACATCTCTTCAAAATTAGATATGTGCCCCCCCCCCCCTGTTTAAATTGTTAAGCAACCAATGCTATCTGAGGACAGTAAGTTTCTCATAGTGCGGTAAAGTGAGGTTTTTCTGCATACTTATGAAAATTGTGTTTGGATTACAGTTCTATACTTCAACCAGAAAGAATTTCGTGATCGCCTTTTTCTTTCTTTGTTTTTTTTTCCTTTATTTTTGGCGCGAACTGGTATACACGTAAACTGCCCCTTGCGCGTTTTGACGCAAAAAGAAGTTTGCTTCAACAATGATAACAAATAGAAATACATTTTGGTGTTGTAAACGTGTCTTGACAATTGTATTTAAGTTGCGTAAAACTACCTAGAAAAACATAAGGTGCCCTAAACTGTCAGCCTTGTGGCAATGCCTGCATGGTTAATTTGGTGCGTGAAGAAACATGTTTTTCTATATTTTCCTTCAAACGTACTATCCAGGAGAGATATGAATAAACAATGGCAGATATGATTAAATAACGGCCTTAACTTCTGTAAAAAACCGTTGCTTGCTTTTTTTAAACACTGTTAATTTTAACTAATTTTGACTTAGATTTTTAAATTGTTTGTGTTTGATATATCATTTAGTATTGCAGCTAGTTTTAATTTCGATTTTAAATTTGTAGTTTTAGCACTAGAGCTGTAAGAGAGAGTACGATCTTAAAACTGTAGCTGCGAACCCTAATTAAACTAAGTGTTGCGATGGTTGTTGCGGCTGCCTGTTATTAGCGACCATTAGCAGCGGAGACGGCAACGACGCTGCGTAAACAATACTTTCCTGTGGTACCTTTTGTCTGCGTATCATTCAGAGCGTCTTTATTGCTTAACTGCGGTACCGAGTGCGAATAGCACGAACTACAGCAGACAGAGCATGATAAAGCGGAACTAATGACAGGGAAATTTGTTCACGATGTTCACATCTCTACAAAACCAAAATGTTTTTCTTGTCACGTTGCATTTTTGTACGATGGTGATCAGGTAGTAAACCGGGTTTATTCCCACGTGCAAATACCGTACTTTTCTAATAAGCCCCCGGAGTGCTTATTAAATTTCAGGGCTTCCAGACGGGGGGCGTATTAGAGTTAGGGGCTTACTGATTAAAGGGGGGCTTGTTCAAAACTCACTAACAGCCAAAGACGGAGTCATCACTTTCCTTCTGAAATGCCACCCAGCTTTAAGGAATATGATAAGTTGATACAGACAAAAACTACGATTTTCAAACTGAAACGTTACTTAGTCCAAGTGAACACAATATATAACAAGTAAAAAACATGGTAAGGTAAGGAATACCAAAGATTTAGTGCAAAGTATTTTGGGGAGGGAGTGGCCTTGATAGAAAGGGGGGCTTATTAGAGAAGTAACGGTATTGTATAAACCAATTGTCTTGTGGTTTCCTCGTCCCCGTCGCTGTACTAATAGCTGAAGTCCCTAATGTCGGCCCACGGCTCACGTAACAAGAAACAGGCAGTTTCAGGCTACGGGATGAATTACGTCCTTCAATTAAGCAGTTTGCTTCTTCGAAATATACAAAACAAGTTGCATGTTTTACGGTTATACTAACTCTGAATTCTTCTCAACCCATTTCCAGTCCAGGGATCCTATAGCTCCCCAAATCCTTTCTTGATGGCAACTCTACTTAGCTCTCCTATTATTTCCTTCATGTTTGGTCTTTCAGTAGGACTTGGTTTTAAGCAAGCTGTTATTAGCCCAACGATGTCGTCATCGGTTACCATGGATACCTGTTGTTCTCTTTCGTCAGGAAGCGGTTGCTCCCGAATGAATGTTTCACACAGCAGTACTCCGTAACTGTAAACATCAAGCTGGAGACAAACGTGAAAAACAACTTTTACTTTGCGTTGTTCTTGTTTACCGAATTGCGCTTTTGATTATGGCGAGTTTCAACTAAACTGTGACATAAAGTTAAGTTGAGAATCTAGCGAAATTTTCAATTCGTCTGTTACAACATCTAACCCTAGAAACCGCGAAGGGGGGGGGGTCAAGGAATAGAGATAGAGTATTCTATTTAATAAGCGAGGTTCTTTATTTGAATTTTGGGAAACTATTCAAATCTTTACTTTTTTCTTGTACACGTAAAACTACCAGCTTGTCTTGGCTTCTTGTCACCAAAATTAGAGTGCACTGGTAAGGCCTCCCAACCCTAAGGTCCCGGGTTCAACATTTGGTTGAAGATTTGGTTGACCTTCTTTCCCGCTAAAGTTCACTCAGTTTTCCATCCTTCCGAGGTCGGTAAAATGAGTACCAGCATACATGTACATGGACCGCATTAAAACGGCTGCCAGAGGCGCTTATAGATGCTTTCGGTCCGCTGGGGGTAAACTGATCATTGTAATGCGCCTTTGAGCAAGTTCGTATGAAAAAGGCGCAATAAAAATGTAGCACTGTGTAAAATCCTGACTAACTTACCTTAACGGACTGGTTGTTCTTATTGGCTGCCTCGGGAGCAGAGTAGGCGGGGCAACCAGGGGCAACTGTGGTACACGCCATCATAAAGTTTGCTGTCCCGTAGTCGGAGACCTTCCCTTTGTAGGATGAGCCGCGTCTCGAGAGCAAGACGTTGCCACTACTAACGTCGCGATGGATTATGGGTGGGTTATTCAGATGGAGATAGTTCAATCCTCTAGCAACATCGAGTCCAATGGCTAATACTTCTTGTTCATCGAGGGCTCTCTCGAGCAGTACGGCCCTTAAACTTGTATCAAGCAATTCGGTCACAATCAGAGGTTTTGCATCAGTCGTCGCCCCAATGAACTGAAATAACAAGAAATGCATCTGATAAATGGTGTGATGTATAGTTTAACGTTGAAATGGTTAAGAGATTCTTCTTGAATGGCACTGTTAAGGTTTCTTCACGTACACAATAATAATAACAATATTAATAATAATACAGATAATAATCGTATTACTATTATTATCATTATTTTTATCACTAATTTTAACAATATCAACAATATTTGTTCCCATTGGATTATATACGGCAGCACCGCTTTACCTGCAGCAGACATGGGTGTCTGCAGTGGGAGGCAATGGTCATCTCTCTTTGAAACAACCTAATATTGTAGGGCGAAACAATCAGGTTGTGGATTTGTTTCACTGCAACCGGACAACCACGAAATGTGGCTTTTGTTACTGCGGCCCAACTTCCTCTTCCCAGCTCCTGATCCGTAACATGAATGTCGTTTCTGTTGAATACAAAAATAAACCCGTGTTGTTATTTTTCATCTAAGCCTGTTTAAGCTTGGAGACGAAAAAGAGAGAGAGAAAGAAAGTGAATGTATTGAAAAAAAGAAGAAAATGAAAATGAAAATGAAAATGAAAATGAAGATGAGGAAGTTCTTCTTCATGTTACCTGTTCAGCTCCCAACTACTTTTAGCGTCATTTCCTTTGTTCCGGTTCCCAACTTGGGCTGTCGCCAGTTGGTTTCGAAGGCGCGTCATCTCCTCTGCAACAATCAAACGTATCAGTGCCCTAATTGGCCCTTTGCAACAAGGTACTAGCAAGCGGTCCCCACGTAAGTGCGAAACAGTATAAATTCACCTCCTTGATTCAGTTCGAACATTTGCTGAAAACATAAGGTAAATTTTTAAGATGTGCTAATTTCGACGATAAATTATATTCATTTGCTGTTTAGCACCCACGCTGGGACTGATGCGATCAAGTTCATTGAGACTTGTCACGTGTCGCAAAGGACTTAATTGTCATCTGTTGTTTTCAAGAAGACCAAGTTTCTCAAGTCACGTGTGGTCAGCCGGAACGTCACAAAATCATAAAACGTTTACAAAATACGAACAGATACATTGATGTACATGTCAGACATGTACAAACACAAACACAAACACAAACACAAACTCGGACACAGGAATAGTACAAAAAACAACAAACAAACAAATACAAAACATGTATCCATTATCACAAGGCAGAAGCGATGGAAACACTACACGAGAAAAGAAGTATCGAAAAGAAATAAAACTGATGTGTTTATTTTATCGTTTCTTCCTTACCATCTTTCTGTTGTTGAGCGCTTTGTAAACTGTCTCTTTCATCACTAAGTTGTTGCTGGAAAAGTTCAAATCCCTCCCTCATTACTCGCTCCCTGGTAAGGTCTGACCTCAGGCGCTCCATCTCTTCCTCTAACTCTAAATTCCATAACACAAGAAAATTTCTCGTCTTTAACCTTTTGTTTGTTAATAATTACTATTATCGTTTCCTTAATTATTACAGTTACTTCAAAGGAAAGCCCAGTTGTATAATAGAGCATTGCGCGGTTTTGAGAAATGACACCGAGTCATCTGACTGCCCGTGCACAGTCAGGGAGTGTCACGATGGCCGAGTGGACCCGGGATCGAAACCTAGGCTTCGCATGTGAGCTGAGATTTGTCGATCTCCTTCTGACTTCGAGGGTTTTTCTCCGGGTTCTCCGGTTTTCCTCCCTTCAAAAAATCGACTTTTACGCCGTTATCTGTGCCGTCGAGCGATTAAGCATAAGCCACTGGCTTGGCAGAATAGGCATCCACTCCCAGCGCAACGACGTTAAACTGATAAAGTTTAGATTCGATTTTGATTTAGATTTAGAATTGGATAAGTGCTTGGATTAGCTCATTGAAGCACGGCACAAAGAAACTACCAACAGAAACTTACCTTCTTTCTCTTGTCGAACGCTCTGTAATTCCTCTATTTCGTCACGAAGCTGTTGCTGGTGCTGTTCAGCGGCTTCCCTCATTTCTCTCTCGCTGGAAAGTTCTGTTCTCAGTCGTTCCACTTCTCCCTCCAGCTCTAAATTGGGCAATTTTTTTGAATCAATATTTGTCTCGACGTCAATCCGACCTCTTTCCTGACGTCCTTAGCTGTCTCACGCTTTAACATACGTACTAGCCTACCCATTGGCTCATTTATTTGCTTGCGGTTTGCTTCACTTCATAATATGTAAAGGGGAAACATAATGTCCAGTTTGGAAATAATTGGAAATTTCACTTGTTTTGATTACTTCCTAATTTGGACGGCAACGGGGGGAGGGGTGGGGGTT
>JAOBYE010259542.1:0-16302 GCA_025403585.1 Parazoanthus swiftii | reverse complement strand
TTAAAACCTACCTTTTTAATTTTTTTATTAACAGTAGTTCTTTGTATTTTAATAGTAAGTAGATAATAGGTAATCAATCACTAGTAGTTTTCCGTTTTCCCTAGTTTCATTTCCATTAGTTTTCTCATTCAGTTTAAGTTGTATTTTAAAAATGCTTTGTAAAGCGCCTTGGACTCAAAAGGAAATGAGCGCTATAAAAGTTTAATTTTATTATTATTTAATGTGGTGCACAGATCCCCTCTCATGACTGCAGCCAGCGAGGGACACATTGGCATTGTGAAAGTGTTGCTACAACACAATGCTAACACAGACCTTAAGGATACGCAGGGATGGAAAGCATCTGATCATGCCGTCATTCATGGGCACCACAGGTGGGTCAGCAAAGTATTTGGTACAAGTTAATAATAAGTTAAAGATTAAACGGACACCACTTATATCAAAAATAAACTTGTCAATCAGTACATCCAGGTCTATTGTATCATTTGGTTAAAGTTTCTCAAAAGCTGTTTAATTAAAATGACTTAAATTAAGCAATTCATCATAAGGTAAGACTTTAGGGTCTATAAAATTAAGTTGGAGGCAGGTTCAAAAAGATCACCATCATGTCTTTAAGGGTTATCTCACAATGCCTTAATCCTACCCTTTCATATACCATAAATGGTACCTTTTCTAGATACCTACACCAGAAAATTTTACTGTCCACTATTTTATGTTTGGTGACCCTTTCACATATTAATAAAAGTGCCAATTCTTCTTGGTACCCTTTCACAAACTGTGAGCATGAAAAGGTTGCCTCTTTTGGGCAGAGCCCACTCCCCCCTTCCCCCCCTGTATACAACCCACTCTGTGGGGTACCCCAGAGGAGATATGGTGAGAACCAGGAGGGATAAGGGAAAGGAAAAGTTCAGATCCCCTTTGTTCCTGCAACGCATAGTAGAGATCTGTGTCTCAATAATTTTGAACCTTAGAACCCAGTTCAAAATGTTTGTTGTTTACATTTGATATAATTAATATGTAGCTGTGCAAATATCATTGATGAACATGAAGAGCAGCGCATGCAGGATGTGAAGCGAACAACTGGCTCAGGTGGCAAACCTGCTGGGAAGAAAGGAGCGGACTTGTCATCACTATTGGGGACTGGCACTACTGATGTTGAGTTTTCCTTTGGAGGCCCAGCGTCGGACCTTGGAGGTAAGGGGTAGACATGATTTGTTTTTGGCAGAGTGAGACCATTCTCCACTGATTTACCTTATTCCCTTAGTTTGGCTTAGGGCTGGGATTAGTGTTAGGTGTGGGTTAGTGTACATGTAGGCTGTGGTTAGGGTTAGAGTAGGGATTGTGTGGGAATTGGGGAACTGGGGGGTAAAAGGCTATAAATGAAGGTCAGAGTTTGGCTTTGTTATGGACTCAAACCCTGCACGTATGTCTAAAGGGTTGCATGTACATCTAGATCTTTCACCCCAGAAGGTGACATCATTGATTACTGAAAATTGTTTAAAAAAACTCATGGACATTTTATGTCTGGCATCTGACTATAATATTTAACAACAGTTTATGACCTTATCAACAGGCGACAACAGCATTTCAGCAAAGGATGATGAGTCTGCCAGCCAGTAAGTGCATTTTTTAAAAATAAATGATAAGTTTGGAAATAGTTTAAACTAAGACAAAGTGTTTGGACAAACTGGTTCTGCATTGGACAAAGTCAAACGTGTGTAACATCACAATCACCATTATCTTCATCAGTAAATATTATAACTTTAATTTTATTATTTAAACCCTTTTAAACTCATTGTCAGTTCAACTGTTATGTGATATCATATATAACTGTCAGTGGCCTCTCTGAACTCAACCTATTTAATCATTACAAATGACCAGATCACTGGCACAATCCAGGCAGAATTAAAGACTTTTGCATACTTGAACCACTTTGTGGTCAGACTAGAGGGCTGAAAAGATTTGAGGACAATGTGATTTACCTGATGTTTACAAGTTGAGTTAGTTTTAAACCTGTTACCAAGATAGTAGAGGATGAGCCAAGTGGGGGAACCATCACCCCACCCCATCCCACCCTCCCTGCCCTGGATTTTCTCCCACCAAAAAGATCCCCTTGGGTTTCTGAGGAATGTTGTAATTATCTGCACACACAGCAAGGTTAAATAATTGTTTGTATTTTTATAGTCTTACACGATTCTTTGGAGAATTTACACTTACACTTTACACTTGCTGTACAAAACTGACAGATACAGTAAGTTGCGTATAAATCTTAAATGACAAAACAATAAAATAAACAATTTAAATTTAATGTTGGCAAGAGTGAGCTAATACATGTATCTTAGAACGCTTAAGGTACCTTTCTGCTCTTTTCTTGACCAGTGCTTTCATGATTTAAACTTTCATTTGGTTCGCACACTTTCCTAAAACATAAACTATAAAATATGACTATAAGTCGTGGGGATCTCATTCTTACTAGTAATCCACTTAAATCTAAATCTTCGGGGAAAAAATCAATGAAAAAGACTTCTAGAAAGGATTAACGTATTGTAATGTAACTACATGTAGCTAACGCTAGTTAACAATTCAGTTCCACCAAATTCATGTACAGTAAATGTAAATACGACGGAGTCATTTCTCAAAATTCTTAATACAAAGTTGAACTTATAAATGTCTTTGAAAAAAACATGCAAGTTGCTATCTTTGCAGACGTTGTCATTAAAAGTTTACCATAACATAAACTTAACTCGTTATTTGTCTCACCTAAAGTTTTGTGGTTGTTAATGACGGTAACCATAACACAGATGAGCAAAGCCATAACTCACCTCCTCTGTCTGCTGTATCTGCGTCTTCATCTCACAACTCGCCTCTGTAAGTTACTTCAAAGAGTCGTTGCATCTTAATTTTAAATTCTTATGAAGTTGACTTAGATTCTTGGACCGAACTTAATTTTTATAAATTAATAGTAAAACTTTAAGAATTTTCAAATAACATACATTGGTTGAGTGTGGAATCGTGGAAAAAGGTGGGCAACAAGAAACGGCCCAGTTTATTTTTTCACTTGATCTTAAATATACTGCAGATTAACTAGGGTTTTTTGACGGGAGAAGTGAAGGTGTAGTTAGTTTTTTGGAAATTTCAAACGCCTGGAGACACTCGTTTAAGACCATGCAGTTCACGCTAGCAACGGATGCAGAAGCTGAGAGGGAAAACTGAGCCTTCAATTCTGTTCCAGTGTGAACCAGGAAAATGGAGACGGTATCACAAACGAAAGCAAAGACAGAAAGAACGGATCATTCCATTTTCTTTCTTCACCTCTTCTGCTTCACTCACTTATGTCGAAGGATAAGCCAGATGACGGAAGCAGAAACAGAATTGTAAGAGTGAATCAATCATAAGCCTCTTTTCTGATCCCTCAATAAAGAAGTCTTCCATTCCTTCCCTTGTGTTTGATTTAAAAAGTTGGACATAAGTTCTTTCCGCTCCAGACTTATTAAAGTTCTTTCTGCTCCAGTCTTCGCTTCCGTCCGTCGCTCCCGTTGCTAATGTGAACTAGGCTTTAACTGGAAAGGTTGCAATGTGGTAACTCAACAACGAACGACTGGATAACACTTCACTTTCTTGCAGCCGTTCTGACGCCGAGAACTCATGGGAATCGTCAGGAGACGAGATGTTTGAAGCTAAACCCAAGGTTTGTAATTCGATATGTCGTGGGTAACGTGGTTTAGGGAATTGGATTTTGAAGGAGTCATATTTGGATGTAAACTCATGAATAAAAGTTTCTCAGATTTGCTTTCACTTGCAAACGAACTAGAGTGTCCGTTTGTCCTTTCAACACAAGTACCAGCAAGTTTGGTAAAAATTGTGGATCGGAGGTAAAAACTTGTGTTGACTTAAATTAACTTGCAATTCCGTTTAGCCAGCCGCTGACTAGCCTCCAGTGCAGCCGCCTTATTTCCTTCGAGGGAGGGAACCCGTGGCGAAGGGAATAGGGCGGCTGCTTGTGATGACTCACTTACATCTGGGTTTTGTCAAAGCTTTAGAGCAATACTCCGCACAGCTTCATAAATTCTTGCACTTCATATCTTGAACCCTCGACAGGTGGGCAAACCAAGCTTGATGGCTGCTCTGAAACCCGCTGCCCGTGCGGGATCAAATGCTTCCAATCACAGTAACAAAGGTGTGTTGCAAGTGCACGTGTTTGAAGTTATGTACACCAGGGACTTATTTATGTTCACAATCACTGAACTAGGTTAATTCGTAGGCTTAAAACTTGGGGGATGGGGTTAGGGTAGATTGTAACTCGAAACTGTCGAAATAAGAATTTTAGTTTGTTAGCTTTTATCATAGAAATTTAACGCCATAACTGAAACTGGTTTCTTATTTCAACAAAATCGTACGAGCTCCAAATTAAACTGAACTGTAATATTCTTTCTGACGACTATTGTGAAAAAGGAAGGGCATTACCATACATCTAGAATGATTTAACTTTTGGTACTTTCATCAGTCATTGTTATTGTAATACCCCTTCTGCAATTCTAGTTTTCTAATATTGTGATTCAATTGGATTAGAGGTTACCCGGCTAGGTGCCAGAGGAAAGACGTCGCTCATAATACCGGGCGTTCAGAAAATATATGTAAAAACAAGAGCGAAATGAATGAAAATGTTGTATCTTAAAGACAGCTCTTCAATGAAGTATAACAACAGTCACAGCCAGAACCACAACACGACTTTGATATCAAATTAGACGTCAATATTGAACGTTAATCTACATTGCTGTGACTGCACGTTTAGATCGCCCCGTGTATATTATATTGACACAATGAAATGGACGTTAAGGGGGGGGGGGAGGGGGAAGTCAGCCCACTGGACGTTAAGCGTTAACAAATTTCCGACGGCCCCTTAATTGTCCTACGTTGGGTCGTGTAGCAAGACCTACATTAATAAGAGTTTTATGCATCAATTAAGCAATGTGGCATTGTCTCTTGCACAGCAAGCCGTATCCCTGTACGAACTGACAGTGTGAAGTCGAATGTCAGTCAAGGTGAGCCCTTACTTAATAACACTGAAGTGTTCAGTGCTATTGTTTACTTTAATATTATATTCAAGGGGTAGGTCAGGCAGTAGAGGTACCCATGAGGCTAATGTGGAGTGGTACGGTGGGGCAGTAGGAGAAGAACATGGCAATGGCAAAAATCGCTGACAGTACTGCGGGCGCATAACGCTATGTTACGCTTGCTCTACAAAGGTGATCTTATAGTTACGACTAACTACGTTGTACTCCACAAAAATTGTACTTGATTACCTTGCAATGTTGTTGCGTATTCATTTAAATTATGTCATTATGTCTGTAGATTGCTTCTTTCTGCTTCCAGTTCTCTGCAACTTTTAAAAAAAAAAACTTTCGTAAAAGAATATGATAAATAAACTTCGCTTAGCTGTTATTAGAAAATGTGTTTGTGAACTAGACTCAACAGCTTCGGAAAAGGTAAACGCAACTGTGACATATAATTATAACACTCTCATTTACGTTTAAACACACACATCTTGGTCCGTAGATGTGAAGTCCCCCACTGATGGATCACGGTCAAGAATCCCAGTTCCCACTGGCTCACCCGTGCCACCCAAGAAGCTTGCTTTAGAATCAGACACGCAGCCAGAGGGGACATCACCTGCCAAACCTGCCACGCCCTTCCACCTGTTCACAGCCTCGTCCCTCAAGAGCGAGAGTAAGATACCAACACCAGAAGCCAACAAGAAGACACCAAAAGCTAAGACCACTCCTACGGCCAGCACTACAGCACCATCCCCTGTGCCCAAACCATCTGCTGCTGTAGCAAAGAAGGAGGAACAAGCAAATTCCCAGCCACCCCCCTGGGAGGGAGCATCCGGAGATCTGACGCTATCTGATGACAACGATTCAGAGGTTTGTCAATTTACCTTAATGTTCGCTCGTCCAGTGGCCTAACTTTGAGCCTTAATCAGTACGTAGTTGCAGAAACTGACCGCTTGCTGCGGGAATCTCGGGAGGCTTTGTGTCGTTTCATCGCACTGCCGTATTATACGTGAACTAATGCAGTCACTCTCAGTGAACGCCTTTTCAGAAAATGCTGCGGTTTTGCTCATACTGGCCAGTTGAATAATCAGTCATGTAAATATGACTTCCGAAGCACACGGTTCATGTAGAGTCGAAAGCTCTGAAACGATTCGTCTTATACACGGAGTTCAAAGATGTTCAAATTTTCTTTTTTCTATTTACGTCCTGTATAATTTTTATAATTTGTACTGTTATTTTTATTTTTATTATTATTGTTGTTGTTGTTGTTGTTGTTGTTGTTGTTCTTCTTCTTCTTCTTCTTCTTACTATTACCACTGTTGTTGTTACTATATTTTCTTACAACTTTATTCTAACTTTGTAATTTCCTCTCCCGTAGAGTGAGTTCTCTGACTCGGCTGTGTTGGCCGCCCTTAGTGGAGACAAGCCCCCTCCTCTCTCTCCCACCAAGACCTCAACTCCAATGGCTGCTGTGAAGAAACCGCAGGGAATCCAACAGGGTATGGCCGAATGTCATTTACTCCATACGTTTCAGGTGCCCCAGGGTTGTTACAGTAAACACCTTGCTTAAGAACCAAGTGGATGAAGAACCTACAGAGTGAAATTTGGAAATTAGACTCCTATGCCATAAGAACCCATTCAACCTGAGATCGGCCAAACTAAGCTAATTAAAAAAGCAGACATTGTATGGTTAAAATGTACTTTGCTGTACAACTACAACACCTATTTGATATATTGAGATGCCTGCATAAGCATTGTGGGACAGGTACAGTGTTCAACATTATAAACAAACTGCGCCTGGAGAAAGTATCACGTTTCTGTAAATTTTGAATGATTTTGCAGGACAATCAACTTCAGTCGTCTGGCCGTCTAAGACGAGTTTTTTTAGTTTGAGGATGATCAATTTTGCTGAATGACTTGTCTTGAATCACTTTTGCCACTGAACGAAGAAAAGTTGATTTCTCTAGATTTTGTAGCTTCTGTTACAAGATTGGAATAATGGTTTAAAGTACTGTTCTGAACAGCAACAAACAGTTCAAATCCCTGAATTTTTGAGAACCTAATTAAGAAACTAAACAGCCCGATTTCCCACTGAACACCCGACGTAAAAGATCCAATTCAGGCTGACTTTTAAAGTGTAAGTTTTGTGTGTGGGTGCTGACAGTAGTGCAGAAACCAGTGCCAGATAGTAGGCCTTCAGTGACGGTTATATGTTTTATTCCTTGAAATTTCTTACTTGATTAATGCTATTACTCAGTGCGTATAGACCATATGCATAATACGCCCCATTGGCCATGCACAAAAACTTTGAGTCGACGCTGGTGAGGCAAATACAGTAAATGTATGAAAAACTTGGAAACCGACCTCGATTCGAAGGTTAATGGCCACTTGGGCGTATTATACATATGGTCTATATAGTTGTTGTAATTTTTTTAAGTGTAACTTACCAATATCACCAACCGCAATATCTACAAAACATGTGAAAATAGCTTCAATATGTAACTCTCTCGCAAATGCTAGTTCATCGACTTCTCAAAAACTTTGGTAGAATAGCGCCACGGAAAACATCTTTAGCAGGCTAACGCGAAACTTCACTATTACATGTACATGTATTTTTCAGGCCACAACTCGGAAACTCCTAAGCTCAATCTTGATAATCTGGGAAGCTCACTGAGCGATGTTTCCGATCCAGACATCAGCGGCTTGTCAGACAAACCCAAGAAGGACGTCCCGGTGAAGAACGAGCAGAAAAACAAACCTGTTGATGATGATTTAAGTGATGGAAGTGAAAGTAAGTTCATTCACTCAACACCATGAGTAACCATCAGTTACAGTTTTTGCTGACTTATTTGCTGTTTGTTTAAGACAATACCCTGGGTCCCAGACGTTTGGCTCGCTGCTGTGTTTTGAATCATCCGTAACTCTCCAAGCATAAAACCCTTTTAATTCCCTGATTACTCGAACCCTCGATAACTCGAACCTTCTTCATTGTCCCTTGGAGGTTCGAGTTATCGGGATTTTACTGTATTTGTCAGTACAAAGCAATCTAAATCTTCCTTTTTTCTTTGCAGTGTCAGGATGGGACAGTTCTGATGTAAGTATCCAATTCCTAGACCAACGAAAATTACAAAAAGGCCGACAAGATCTCGATGTTCGTTCGTTCAACTCCTTGAAAACCAGCTCCTTGAAGTTTTAAATTGTGTTTTCAAGGGGGCTTGAAATTCCCTTGAAGTTAAGAGTTTTTTTGTCAATGCTTTGAAGTTTAGTCCTGAGGAATATTATGTTAACTTCTTGGACGTAGCTGATCAACTAAAATTGTTAACACATGTGAGTTTTACCGTTCTTAATTATCATTGGCAATCTGTTTTTGTTGTTAAGTAGAATGGAGGCTTCTTGAAGTAATTGCAGAGGTATTTATTGGTTTAGTGACCAAGGAAATCACCAGTAAGCCAAAGTGAACGTGCTAAAACACTTAACGCTTGACGATACCTTAAATACTCGTTAATAATACTCCTTGATAATACTCCTTGATAATATTCCTTGATAATACTCCTTGATAATACTCCTTGATAATACTCCTTGAATTCCCACTGAGACAAGCATGCACTAACCTTGATATATATACATCTATATCTATAGGTTAAAGTACATAAAAAATGTTCTCGGCGTTTGAACCAAGTGATAACTGTTGATACTTGGTAAAAAAGAACAATGGAAGAAACTCAGTGTGTAGCATGAAGTATATAAGGAAGGGATATGATTTAAAAAATTTTTAATAACGGAAATTTTTTCCATGTCGGTGTTTCCCAATTTCCTTGACAATCATGGAGTTGCACTGAGTTGTGGTGTTAATTTCCTTTTTTCCCACCTAAGTAATTTCGTAAAACAAAAATATGACTTTTCAAGCGAAAAACATTTGAAACAGTTTTTGTTAGACTCTGTGCGGTTTCAAAATAAACCCCAGAATTTCCAAGGAAAGAGCTTTCGACTTTCGAATTTAGCACCACAATAATAACCGTAATTTTTGTTTTAACCTTAATCTATTTCTACTTTTGTTGTACAGGACATCTTGCCGTCTGACGAACCGGGAACGGGTAAGATATCGTATCATAGTTGATAGAACTAGCTGGCTGAGAAGCTCAACAAACTTCAAGCTGTTTTGTTAAACAAATCGTGACTGTTGACATTGTTTTGTTTATCGTTTGAGCCCAAATGTTTCTACTGGTTAGTTGTTCCTATGCAATTAAATACCTTTTGTGTTTATGCAGGGTCAAGACAAAGGAACAAAAGAGATAGAGAACAAAATCACACAAAAAAGAAACTGGCCAAGTTTTATAACCAGTTTGCCCTACTAATTGTGATTGTATAAAATCCCGCGTAACAATAGCTTCAATTTATATTTTAAGTATTACTTGAAAAGAGTGGGTTAATATTTCTTCAAACGTCCAAGCTAGAGTAAATTTCTATTTTCGTAAATATTACAGAAAGCCACTGAGAAGTTAAGAAAACATGTTAGGAACAGATCTACAGGGTTGCACAGATTTTTGAGTGATTATCATATTATGATAACAACAGCGATAACGTCTCTTATTTTGCGACCCCCGGCCTGCAAGTTCTTCTCGTTGAATAATGTCGTATTGCGGTTTTTACTCAGGTCCGCAAGATCTCGGGCTCAGCTCTTCATTTAACCTCGGCAAAGCGCACAAAATTGAACTCCAGCAGGCGGTCAACAAGAAGAAAGAAAACCTGGATAGACAGAAAATGGAAATGAACGTGGAAGCCAAGAATGCGGCAGAGCTGCGAGCGGGAAGAAAAAGCAGCGATTTGTTTGACAGCGATGAAGAAATGACAGAAACTGAAAGTGAATGGGAAAAGGAGAGAAATGAGAAGAAGAAAGCTGAAAAGGAGCGGATGGAACAGCTACAACAGGAAGAACTTGAACGAATTGAAGCTCAGAAGCAGTTGGACTACGAGGCGGAAATAGAGAGGAAGAAAGAAGACGAGAGGAGAAAAGAATGGGAGAGAATGGAACGAGAAAGGGAGGAAGCAATGGCTCGGGAGATTCAAGAGGAACTGGAGAGAGAAATGGAGCTGGAGAAACGACAAAGGGAAGAAGAGGAAGAGGAAGAGCGAATTAGGCAAGAGGAGGTAAGAGAAAGGGAAAGGATTGAAGCCGAGGAAAAACAAAGGCAAGAAGATGAAGACAGGAAGAGAAGAGAAGAGGAGGACAGGAGGAGACGAGAGGAGGAAGATCGCCTTGAAAGGGAGGCGGCGGAACAACGGAAGAGGGAAGACGAAGAACGACGGCGAAGAGATGAGGAAGAACGGCGGGAGCGGGAGGCGGCTGATCGACGAAAGAGGGAGGAAGAGGAAAGGCGGAAGCAAGAGGAAGAGAAGGCCCGACAGGAGCGAGAGGCTGCCGAAAGAAGGCGAAGGGAGGAGGAAGAAAAACGGAGAGAAGAAGATGCAAAGAAATTGAAGGAAGAAGCAGAAAGACTGGAGCGTGAAAGGCGGGAGGACAGGCGAAAGATGGAAGCAGAACTGGAAAGAATTGAGAGAGAACGCGAAGAGGAAAGAAGGCGTATTGAGCAGCAGAAAGAAGAAGAGTTAGAACGACAGATGAGGTTGAAGGAAGAAGAAATGATGAGAATTGAAAAGGAAAAAGAGGAGGAGAGGAAACGCAACGAAGAAGAATTACGACGAGTTGAGAGAGAAAGAGACGAGGAGAGAATACGGCTGGCACAGGAGAAGGAGGAGGAGCTGGAACGGCAGATGAGAATGAAGGAGGAGGAGATGGAGCGGCAGAAAAGAGTCTATCAAGAGCAATTAGAAAGAGAGAAAAGAGAATGGGAAGAAAGGAAAAGGAAAGAAGAGGAAGAGAAAGAGAGATTAAGGGAAGAAAGCAGGTAATAAAGTAAACGGTATTTTGTAAATATTTTGTAATAATAATAATAATAATAATAATAATAATAATAGTTTGAGTGTTAATGGCATAACTTGGGCATTATTAATAATATTTGGACTATTAATAATAATAATAATAATAACAACAACAACAACAACGACAATATACAGCGACAGAATGGAAGAAGCGGCAATCATGTGTTTTGTGGTTTACTTCGTGTTGACAAAGATGCGTCAAAGTTTTGAATGCCTTTAGTTTTGCACCAATTAATATTTTTATTATTATAAATATTACTGTCATGTTTATTGGTATTATTATTATTATTATTATTATTATTATATTAAATTACTAATAAGAGTTCAAGATGTGTGGAGTGGTTGTGATTCTTGTCAATAGAGACCTTTCGCATCTGCGACTGGAACGTCACCGAGAACGTTACAAAGCAATGGACTTAATTACAGAGTACAATGACTTCACGGGGGAATGCAAGCAACTGGCTACCTTTCCAAAGTCTTCTTTAGAAAAAAGATTGTCAAACTCTCAATTTTGTGGTTTTCAAGATAACCTGAACAACAAAGTATGAATGATTCCAATCTTCGTGCGGCTTCAAAATTGAAGTTTCTAGTTTCCTATGTTCCCATACCTTCACGAAAAATTAAAAAGTAACAATTGAATTATATAAGAAAAAGGGAAAACGGAGAGTTAAACTCTAGCAGCCGTTTTAGTTGACGTCCTCGTCCTTGTTGAAAAATGTCCCTAATGTCTCGTTGCTATCAGACAAAGGGAGGAAGAGCAGCGGAGAAGACAGGAAGAGCTGCTGGAGAAGCAGCGACAGATGAAAGAGGAGGAGGACAGGCTGTTGGAGGAGTACCGCAAGAAACAGGAGCGGCTGTTGGAACAGGAGCGCAGGTTTGAGGAGGAGTTGGCTCGCAGGGAGCGGGACCTGGGCGAGAGGGGACTCGTGGAACCCGTGGAGGCTGCAAGACCCGCAGAGGTGGAGGAGGTGGTGGACATCGCACGCGAGACTCAGGTGAGGTCACAAGGAGGGTAGGGTAGGGGAAGTTGTAAGACGTGCACGTGAGATTCATGTGAGGTCACCAGGAGGGGAGGGTGGGGGAGACTGCGAGACTGGTATACGGGACTCCGATGAGGTCACAAGGAGGAAGGCGGTAAAACTCGCATGTGGGACTCATATGAGATGACAAGGTTGGGAGGGTGGGGGAGACTGCGAGACTTATACTGGGGACTTAAACATGTCACAGAATGATGTAAACAGAGGTTGTGACCACCAGCAAAACCGTTACTTTGCTCTGTGCATGATTGAGAAAGTGGCTTGTTGATTGTTATAGTCCAGTTTCGTATTGTAGTTGCCGCAGATCGACTATAGACTCGTTTTCACAGCGTTAGCCTCGACTTGTTGAATATTCATAAATGAAAATGTGGATATGAGCTATTCAAATCGCTGTTTATTGTTGGAGGCTTTCTCGCTGGTGTTTATGTACATTCAACATCAGGTCGAAACCAACGCTGTAAAAATGAGCCTATGATCATTGCAATCAGCGGTATCTGGGAATACGAAACTGGCTGTTGCGGCCAGTGTGCTAATGTGTACAAAGGTCTTTTGTAAAAAGGCAAATTAGCAAGTGTTAATTAGCAGTTAAATAGCAGCAATAAACACACCACTGATATTCTAGTAGCAAATCTATGTCTTTACAAGAATTTGTTCAAAACAAAGAAAACCAGATTTTGCTCTAGTCTGTCAGTTAGAAAAAAAACTTAAATGCGTTTCAATATTGAGTGAGCTCAATTTATAAACAAACAAAAGACTGCTTACGGCTATGTACAATAATGCATAGAAATTTGTTCGGTTGCGAAGAAGCTAAAGGTTACTGATGCATTGGTATGGCGCTGACCGTTTTACCAGAGCGTTAGGCAAACCATTAGCTGAAGTTAAACTCAAATAACTAAACAACTGTGAAATATCCACAAATGGAAATAGATTGATTGCAAATCTTAATGGTGGTTTTCTCACAGGATTTAAAACCATAAAGGTTGGTGTCGATTGTGTTTTAGATTTTCCTGTTTAGGTTAAGTTGTTTCATTCTTCAATCTACAAGAGTTGCAAAGCGTTAAAACATTCGAGCATGCAACACTGAACACTTCTGCTTTTCTTTGTAAGAGGAATAGTTTTACAGGTTTCATTTTAGCCTGTTTCAAGAGTTAGGGATTTAAACCTAACGTTTTTCAAAGCAAACAAACAAAGAAGTAAGTACCGCGATCAAACACAACGAAAAATGAATTGAAAAATAGAAAAATTCCGCTTTAGTAAGGATCTCTTGGCTCTTTGTTGAATTTAATTAAAGCCGTTAAAACATGTCTGAAATCATTCATCTCGAACGAGTAGTAAAAGTCCTTTCAAGTCTATCGGCTTCAGTTGTAATCGACAGTTTCGCAATGTGTACGCCGTTTTAAGACGTTCATTCAACTCCAAACACTCGTGCTTCTGATCAAGCGTACACGTGGTCGCCGACTCTGACCAATAGCATTGCGCGTTTTTAGTATGAAACTACTGTTGAATTACAAAGCTGGATATCTATCAACAGTAAACGCTTCTCTTTTTGTTCCTATTTCTCCCAATTAGCACATAATGTTATCATCTTTGATCACCATCATGATCATTGTCGCTATTACAAATTGTTGTTCCAGTATTTCCCAGTTAGTGCATAACTTATTATTAAACATCATTAGCTTCATCGTCATTTTCATTACTATTATTATTTATTGTAATTGTTTTTATGATAGCATTATTATTAATTGATAAGTTATTAATATTTATCTGGTTAGGTGTACGCGGAGGCACCGCAGGAGTTAGACACCATGATGAACGAATCAGGTGAGTTGGAGGAACTGAAACGATCGTTTGAAATGAACCTGGAGCGGGAGAAGGCGGCTCTGGAGGAGTCGGTCCGGAGGAGGGAGGAAGAGGAACGGAGGGCAGAGGAGGCGGCACAGCGGCTCAGGCATCAGCGGGAGCAGCTCCGCAGGCAGGAAGAGGAGTGGAGGGTGAAGCAGCAGTGGAACCAGCAAGTCAGGAAAGAGGAGCAGGAAGCGCGGCGGCTGGAGGAGGCGCTCAGGTGCAAGCGGGCGGAGGAGGACATGGTACAGAGTCAGCAGACGGCCAGGAGGATGCAGGCGGAAGAGGAGGTTATACGCTCCCGCATGGGTGAGTAACGGGGGGGACTTGGTCAGTAACTTGGTCAGTAACTTGGTGGGACATGGTACGGAGCCAGTAGAAGGCCCGGAGGATGCAGGTAGAGGAGGAGGTTATACGCTCCCGCATGGGTGAGTAACTGGGGGGACTTGGTCAGTAACTTGGTGGGACATGGTATGGAGCCAGCAGAAGGCCCGGAGGATGCAGGTAGAGGAGGAGGTTATACGCTCGCGGATGGGTGAAAAACGAGGTGGAGATGGGGGGGCCACTGGGGTGGTTGACTTCGTTGGACATTTTGTGGGTGGTAACTTAGTGGGACATAGTGTGGAGTCAACTGAATTCCAGGAGGATGCAGGATTGGAAGAAGTGGAGGTTAAGTGGATGACGGGCTTTTGACTCTCACTAGATTTAACAGGAATATTAGAGTTGAGAGTTTAAATGCCAAATTTCAGCATGCAAGTTCTTAATCTACTAGATTCTTATACGCGGTAAGAGGCTTTTACTCTACTCGAACACCCTTGTTAGTATCGAAGTTCTTGTTTTCCCGTCTAGAGCACAAAAGACAGTCACAATGTTGTACTGCTTGCAAACAAATATAGCAGATATTAATTACGAATTATACGATAGAAACAAGTTGGAAAAAAAGATCAATTACACGATAGCAACCTGTATTTCACTTCTGACTAAACATGACGTCAGAATAAAAACAGAACCTCCATAAAGTGTGCAACCCGGTCACACGTACACACTTGCTGTAAACATCCTGATTTCTCAAGTAGGCACCATTCTTATTTAAAAATAAGAACCTTTTAAGCTGACTTGGGAAAACTGATTCTTCGATTACACGCGGTTTTTTACTGTATTGCAAATGTCGCAAAACTATTCAGTATTAAGCAGGTTTTTTGTAGTTTTACAATCTTCTTGCGCAGTACCGACGTAAAGTAATTGACCGTCTTTTCTTTCGAATAAGAATAGCAGCCTTATGAATTTAAAAAGCAGCCATTTTTTTACTCAACTTTAGTTTAGGTTACTTATCTTGCTTTGTCACTTGACAGCAAAGAAGTTGTTTTAATGCTTATACACTGTCACTTTTACAAAAAAAAAACGTTTAAATGTTTTTTTAAAACTCTCGAAAGTTCTCCATATTAATGTGTGAATGTGATGTGTGTGACAGTTTTAACAAACTCATAAAGGAATTCTGCTGTTACCGCACTGAATTCGTCGATCAACTCGCTGCCGCAAAACAGTAAATTACTAATCTTTCAGAAACCACAGAAACGTTTCATTTACCGAGAACATGTAATCATATTAGAAATTTCTTTAGCGGTTGGCGACTTTTGCACTTAAAGTATAGTTCAAATACTTTATACTATATTCCCTGAGGGTATTTCGGCATTAAGATTATCTGATACTACGCAACGAAATTAAAAAGTAATGTGCATTTGGAAGTGAGGTTTTGTACAAAAATTACATGCTCAAGTAATTTTTAAGGATTGTTTGATGATGACTTGATAGCACAGTTTTCAAGTTGACGTTTTGTGTTGAAAACGTGGCTATTTTGTTCATTAACTTGCGAGTGAAATGTGGCACAGCTTGATAGATCTTCGTGCATTTCATACATGTATATAGTCTTGTTCTATGCTGCAGAACCCGTCTCGTGTCAATGTGTCACAAGTAAACAATTAGCGAATACTTCACATGGTGTCAAGTTTTATTGTATTTCAGTACAGTGTTGAAAGAATTTACATACAGAAAGTTTGTTTGGTCTCGCAACACATGAGTGATTCTGGCGTCGTTTCGTCCTGGATACAGACAACAGTGATGGACTTTTTTTTAGACTATCATTGTTCCTTGGTGTCTGAAAACGTTATTCTCTTTTTGTAACCATTTCTAACCATATTTCACGGAAACTGCCAGCCATGTTCTGAATTGCGTGTGGAGGCCAAAATGAACAGCATAAGTTGTCTTCCCCGAGTTCTTTTGGCTTCGCTGCGGCCTGCAGAATAATTTTGAGCAAGTCGTTTTAAGTTCATTTGGGAAGCAATTTTAGCTTAACAGTGCTTAACTCTGCCAGCCCACGCAACTACAACGAATCCCAGTTACGCGAGTGGTACGTGTGATATTATTTTAGTGTT
>JAOBYE010259431.1:0-11186 GCA_025403585.1 Parazoanthus swiftii | reverse complement strand
ACACACACACATACACTTACACACATACACACACATACACATACACACAAATATACACACACACATACACTTACACACATACACAGAGTATAACTTAGCAGGGAAGAAGAAGAATTACTACTTATCGATAAAGAGATTTTTTAGTTTCTTTTTAAATACTGCAAGGCTGATTGATTTTAGAGATTCATCAATCGAATTCCAGGTTTTAGACCTTGAAATTTTATACTAAATATTCCATAATTTTACGAGCACGTCCTCTCCACGAGGCTTAAACGCTCATTACACGGCATTTATTTTTTGTCATTAGCTTTGTCTCAGGGCATCAAGTGTTTTTGTGTTTGCTAGTAAAGTATGAAGCGTGTGACAGACTTTTAGATCCAAACTGTGAACTGCAGTCCAAAAATGTAATAATAAGTACACATAAACAGAACAACGTCTGGCTTGGCAGCGACAGGTCGTATCTATATTTATTTGGTTTCCTTGTCATTGATTTTCAGCTTGATGAATATATCAAGAGCCCGCTAGTGAATGAAAACAACAAATTCATTGCCCGAACTTACAAAGAGACGTTTGCTGGCAACAAAGTTGGAATAGTGCCTACACCAATAACCCAGTACAATAGAACTAATGCAAACGTGTACTGTGTAAAGTCTATTCCGACGTGTCCTGACGATAACCAAGCGCAGTAGTATGCTGTCTCAAACAAAGTAATATATGACAATCCACTTTTAAAACGAGGCTTTACTTTAAAATTGTCTAGCGGTTGGGATGACAGTAAACATAAACGGTGATTTTTTGATACAAGGCTTTCAGTCGTGTTTAAGTCTTAATTAAAGTCGTTACCTGCCAACAAAATACCATCAAAGGGAACATTAGCATACATGTATAATACTTGTAAAATAGTCTATAAAAGGTCACTCAGTACTGCCATTTACAATTCAATATATTTTATAATGGCTTTCATTCAAAAGGTAAATTTGGCACCGAAAACGTTTTTTGTTTAATGTTCTTGTATTGTTTTTTCTTCTGTTTGTTCTTCCTTTTTTTTGTACCGAGTTAACTAAGATCAATTTCTTTAGTCACTTGCTACCTGACTCGTTTAACACCCATGGTTGTTTCAGGTAGTCAGCACCGACCTAAAATCTATTATAATCCGTCTTTTTAATTTACTTTTGTATAATTCTGGGTGAATAAAATACTTGTTGCTGTATGACTAGGATGAACCAGTTTGAAGATTCACACGTTTGTACCTTCAGCCTGGAGTTTGGTTTCGGCTTCTGGGTCTAGTGGCATAAAAGCTGTACGTCGGATGTTACTCTAACCTCAAAAATGAACATCAACAAATCTTATGCAACATCAAACTTTCAGTACTAGGAAAGTCAGACCCAGAAACTCTATGCAACAGCGTCAGACGTAAGACTCACTAAGAGTGAACGTCTGGCTAAAGTTTCGTGTGATTCGCTCCTGTCAGTCAAACCAAAGTCATTAGAACAAACTGGTTATGAAACGGATAGCGCTAGATCAGAAAGCCAATAAGGAGGTCGAGCCCAAACTCGTGCCCATTCTTCATGGTTCAAATTTTTGCGGCCATCGTTAAATATTCCGAAGGCTTTGGTCAAGGTTGTGGGACATATATATATATGCAAAAAAAAATTGAGCGGTTGGCAGCGAATTGAGTGGTTGGTTGTAGTGGCATATTAAAAAATTCACATAGGACTGTAATGTAGGCGCATCTGTTCGATACTCACCAATACTCTCATCTTTGTTCTTGGTAGTCTTCTGTTATTCAGTTTAATAGCTTCTCTTTAAACTTTAACTTGTGTGTTTGTTCGAGTCTGGTAGTAACTGTAACCTCCTTGTGGCCCTTCTGATATTCATATTGTGCTAGGGTTTACCTCGGTGTAAGAACCTCGCGACTGACGCCACAGGGTTCTCTACGAGGTGCACAAATGTCAGTGTTCTATCGCCGAGGATTGGCGATACGGTGCAATTGACGGTCCATAACTAAAGAACATTTTCCAATCTATGAGTAGAAGAGTGCAACGTATCATTATTGTTGGGGCGATTTGACACCTTCACCTTTGGTGAACCCAGTCAGACGTTAGACTGGGTGACGTCAGGCATGGGTGGAGCCTGGTGCTGTCCGTTTCGTTGATATGTTTTTGTTCCTTTTGTCTTTTGTTTGTTTGTTTGCCTTGACCGTACACAAAACACGAAAGGTTTGAAATGCATAGAACAGCTAACCAGCTGAAACATGGGTTCACACGTATAACAAAACCGCAGTTTGCACGGTCACGGTTTGTTCAACATAAAACAATCAGCTTTGTTTACTCCTCCTGAAATTTGTTAAGCTTCACAACCAGATAGTTCTATCAACTATGATCAAACACAACAAATTAACCGAATGCATGTCCAGGATAAATGTAATCGATAATGGTTCACAGACCCCAGACATATGTACATTTTGTGGTTTGAAATGGAACTTACTGTAACCGGAAACAGGGAACGGTCAACGAGTCTCTGGGTGTGAGAATTTACAAATTCTTCGAAGACTGGGGAAACTGAACGATCAGAAACGTCGTTTGAAAAGTGATGCCCAAATCACTGGAATTCGTGGGATACTCGATAACTCAAGCACTGGAACTCGCGGGATACTCGATACCTCGCGAGAAACTCGAAACCCCAAGCACTGGAACTTGCGGGGTACTCGACACACTACAAGCACTGAAACTCACGGGATCCTCGATATCCCAAGCACTGGAACTCGCGGGACACTTGTCGTGAGTTGAACAACACGTTGTCGAAATTGTGCAGAAAGTAAGTAGGTGTAACTAAAAAGGTTGATACAACTTACACGTACAAGGTACTTTCTGAAAAATATCAAACGACTTGATACGATGTAATTATAATACAAATATTTACATTGTGTAGAGCAAGTCTTTAAATTAAATTCCTCTTTAAATAAACCGTTTTGAACAAGTGTTCTCTCCTTCTGTCACTGCGCCTGCCAAATGGCTCGACTCTCTTCCACTGAAAACCACTATTTACATGTGGAGTTGAGTCTGATACCGGCGAAGATGGCCTTTGGTGATCTGGCGCCCGGCTTCCTTTGCGCACATATTCGATTTCGCGCAGTCAACTAAAATCGAAATCCATCGCAAGCTAGTAAGCGTAATGATTAATCTGCACAACCTTTAACAAAGTTGAAATGTTAATGTTGAAGTACAGCGAGTTATATTTGGGTTTTTAATGACTTGTTGATGAAAGTGTCGAGACACTGAGTGAGCAGACGCCTCGAAGCCATCCTCGATGAACCAAAACAACAAAGCAAAGGAAGCTGGGAATCTGATCCGGGCTTTAAAAATGTTTAGCAAAGATTAGAAACGATCACCATACTCTACGCTGTAGGATGTAGTCTTTTCATGGCTCGACCTCTACTCTCGGAACGAGATCTATTTGATAAAAATTCAATATAAATAACCCTAACTTTTGAGCTAAGCCTAATCATCTGTAGCCAAAAACACAATGACGTATTGTCAGAATGTGTCAGCTTTTGTTAATGCTACTGTTCAATGATTCAAACGGGTCTTTCGTTCTGAGATTAGAGGTTACCTGCTTTTCATGACTTCCGATTTAAGGTCATTGATTCCGTTTTGTTCTTTAATACAACTTTACTGTAGTAGAGCATAGTTCATAGACCGAAATGGTTACAAAACTTGGCCAGTTTCTTTGTTATAGGTTTTTGTTTTCTATCTCTTTTGTTCATTGGCCTTGACGATGCATAAAACACAAAAGGTATTGAAATGCATATGAACAACTAACCAGTAGTAACATTTGGGCTGACACATTGAACAAAGCAATGTGCACTGTCACAGTTCGTTCAACCCAATTTAAAGCAGCTTTGTACACTCTTTTTGAAGTTTGCTGAGTTGCGCAACCAGTTGGTTCTATCAACTATGACTACAGGCTACAGTATAAAGTACAGTCTAGTCAGTAACAAAACACAAAAATACACTGATGCACTGACTGAAATACTGTGTCTTTCGTTATACACACTACAGATCCCAGGAATAAGTAAATTAGCACCTTGAACAGTGACACTATTTCAAATCATGGTAGTACGTGTATTAGGAATTTCCTTAAGATTGCATCTTTTACTGCGACATTTCGCCAGTAAATAATTTTCTATCAATTCTTAATGTAACAATAATTCATTAGAAACGGAAGCGGTGGGAAAGATGGAAATGGCAAACGATGGAGCATTCCGTTCTTGTGAAAGTCAAGAAACAGAGGCGGAAGGAAAAATTGAAGGAACGGAAGGTACGCCAAAAACGGAATGGAAGGTTTGAGCCAGTCACGGTCGCTTCCGTGCGTGGTTTGATCCAATCACAGTGGCTTCCGTATGTGGTTTAAGCCAATCACAGTGGATTCCGTATTTGGTTTAAGCCAATCACAGTGGATTCCGTACTTGGTTTTGAGCCAATCACAGTGGTGTCCGTTGTTTTGGCTTACATGTACAACAGAACGTAACGAGTTTTTCCGCTTCCATCTGTTTCTTCCTTCGCCAGTGTAACAGTGCTTTAATGTACAAGCACCTTCAAACTGTGGTTTCTGTCGCCGTTTGTTACTTGTTTAATATATTAAGTGTTTGCTGTCAGTACTTAGAAAACAAAAATATATTGCACAGTGATACATGTATGTTTTCTAGCTTGGAGCCATTGTTGCTCAACTATGCTCTGGTACGTTAACTTATAACTTCGTTTCAGCTTTTAAGCCAAGGGTGTGACTCCAGTATGTTTTTGCTGCGTTCTCCGTAGTCATAAAGCATTTCTTCTCCAGCCTTGATAGTCTTGGCTGCCAGTAGTATAAGATATGGCTTTTCCTTAATGGAGACAACCTTTGTCATGCAGTTGCCGGACTTACTGTGGTTCAACAATCGCCCAAGTCTACCCGTCTCTTCGGTGGCATCCACACTGTAAATTAACGTTTTTGCAAGTTGTTATCGGTATTTTACTTTCTAAATGTTCAGCTGCCATTTGAAAAACGTTTAAAAAGTGCACAAAAAACAAAGTTGTTTAACAAAACTTCACAGTCGTGTATAAATTAAATAATCAGAAACTGGTAGTAGAATATCTAGATTTCCACAACAATTATAGAGCAATCTAAAAAACTTAATAAATGTTGTGACTGGCTTCACTTAGAACATACAGAACAAATAAAAAATGTAAAACATCTATAAAAAATGTAGTGCCAAAAAATATTGTATTGTATTACCAAAAATTTGAATGTTAAATGTTTCAGAGAAATACGTTTAAAATTTAAAAAAAAAACTATGGAGAATACAGGGTTGAGGAATGTCATTTCCAAAATAATAGCACAGTCTGGAGTAACGGTAAAGGGTTGAAGTTAAGAATGCGAGCGAATGCTATATATCTCTTCCAAATGCTCTTATAATCACTCCACTCTGACTTTAGTATTACGCCGTATATTCATTGAGTAAAATCTGGAAACAAATTGTACAAACGAAACGTATTGTACATGAATGACATGATAATATATATATAGTATAAATTTAGAATTTTTAAAAGACTTGTTGAATACTCAAAAGTATTTGGTATATCCTGCTCACGTTTGATTTGTGTACATTACACTCTATTTTATTAAGAATAAACTTAATAAGAACATTGAGGCTGAGTTTGCCCGAAAAATAAGAAAATAAGAACAAACTGAGACTGAATCAAGATGTATGCAAGCGTACAGTGTTGAGCTGCAGTAGTCCTACAGTACTCAGCTCTCCAATAACGCACCAAAACGGTACTTCAAATTTTTTGTGAAACAGTGCACACAAAAGCACCTTACCGAATTTTAGGCAACTTTAACCCTCTACGGAAAACATATCCCTTAAGAACATAATAAGAAAGTTTTGAGGCTGAAATTGCGGGAAAAATAAGAACATTGAGCCTGAGCAAAATTTTACTGGTTCTTAATGAAAAAAAGAGTGTGGGCAAATGTAAACAATTGTTGTTAAGCTTATGCCATTAAATAAAAAAAAGGTATATGTATGAAGCAATGATTGCCCTGAGGGATAAACACGGCCCTTGCAGCTGCACAATGCACTTTCTTGAATGGGGTTTTAAACCTCGCCTACTTACCAATACTTTTTGTTCTTGAATGCAAAGTAATACATGTAGCAGCCAACTGGCTTCCCTTCGTACAGCTTCTCTCTCTTCCTTGCTGTGTCATAATCCACTAGCTCCCCAGCATATTCACATATAAAGTCTCCTTTCTCAAAACGTTTTGTTGAAAACACTCCTCTACCTTTTCCTTCAACATCTCTGACCTGGAGAGTCACAACAAGTGGTAATGAATCAGGGCTATACCTACAACTTCCTAACTGGCAGCAAATACTTGCTGTTAAGATATGTCTGGGGCGGATCTAGGGGTGGTTTGGTCGAACCCCCTAAAATGAAGTAAACGCAAATTTTTTGAGCATACCTTTTTTTTTTAAAAAAAAAGGTCAAGTTAAGGACAAAACAAAAATAGTAGAACTGAGGTGTTTTAAAGGTACTTAACACTCACAATTACCCCTCAAAACGTTAGAAAAACACCATACTTTAAAATTTTTCCAGGGGAACATTCCCTCGGACCCCCCTAGGATGATCCACCCTTGCCTGGTGGATATTTATCTGAACCCCCTCTCACTTAATCCTGGATCTGCCCCAGTATGTGTGTCATTCTTTCCAGCAAAACTACTAGCAAAATGATTTCAAGTAATTTACAAAATTTGTATGATTTCCTGAATGAAATCATCTTAAACTTTCTTTTTCTCAAACCACCGTTGGTATCTAACTAACTGGTTGTGAAGCTCAACAAACTTCAAAAAGAGTGTACAAAGCTGCTTTGTTTTATGTTGAAAGAACCACGACTGTGCACATTGCTTTGTTTTGCATGTCAGCCCAATTGTTACTACTGGATGGTTTTTCATAATTTATGCATTTCAACACCTTTTGTGGTTTGTGCACAACAAGGTCAACAAACAAAAGAGATGGAGAACTAAAACATACAACAAAGAAACTGACTGAGCTTCATAACCAGTTACTCTGACTATTAATTATGCTTAACCTGAATGATAAATTAAAAAATAAAACTTCGATCTAACCTGCTAAATTGTTTACATGTGTTAAAACATGTTACAACAGTAACGGAAGAGTACACAACATGTACAGTAAGATGATTCATAGTTCAGGTTCACTATGAAAACCACACCTCAATGCCTTCTTCCTTCTCTTGTAATATTGCCTCTTCCAAGTTCTTCTGTTTTTCTTCCTGCAAGTATGAAATTATTGACAACACAGCTCTTAATATAAACTAAAAAAATGTGTCTACTTCGATCAGCAGCTTTGATTGCAATAACACAACTCTTTATGATTAATACTAGCCTCTTTCCACTTGTCAGTATGTTCTTGTCATTGTCATGTCTGTACATTTGTTCATTATTTAATTAATATACTTCACTAGTTACAGGCATACAGCGTATATATACACATAATGAACATTTACAGTGCATGATTACAAAACTTGCTAGTCGCACCTACAGTCCAAGTTTGTCACTGCGAGATAACTCAAAATTACTAGTGACAGTAAAATGCAATGTTTACATGTTTTGCAGACAGAGAGCAAACTACAAATTGTATAAAAAGCTAAATGAAATGGCAGACAGTATTAAACGCAGTCCAATTCATGGAAATGTGAAAGTTTATTTTCGATTTTGCTTTTGATTACATTCAATGTTTAAGTAATGGTCCAAGTAAGAATTAGGCAGGCAAATGGCAAGGAATGCAGAAAGGTGCTGATTGCAACAATGTCTAAACTATTCACCTCAGGGAGAAGTAACTATTTTTTTTGTTTTCCTCACTTACTTGTCACACTTGTGTTGAATTTTAATGTACAGGGATCAATCTTAACTTTTTTCCTCACTGGCCAACCGGACCAGTAATAGAAGAAGTTTGGTGGTCCACAGAGAGTTTCATTGGCCACGGATATTTGAACTATCATTTACCAGACAGCTGATTGAAGATATGCAATTTAATATTTATGGTATTTATTTCGTTTCATTTAATTACATGCAACTTTAATGACCTATCAAATATACTTGGACATATTTCACTAACAAGCAAAGTACAAAAAGAAAATCCTGCAGAAAAAAAGGAATGCAAACTGAAGTTTACAAAGAGTAAGTTGTGTTGTCAAACTAGTTATTTGAAAGTGCTTTAGTGATGAACTGGCTACTTGGGCCAGAACATGAGATGTCTCAGTGGTCTGATTGTGGAAGATTTCAGTGGTCTGGGGCAGGCAGACCACCATTAAGATCGAACCCTGATGTATTAAAGCAGTCTATTATTGTGATGGCAATGTTAAGTTCTATATAATTATGATATAATGGAATCTCAACTGTATGAATCATACAAATCCCAGTTGATAACCAATGTTAAATATTATTTAATATTAATTTATTGATTTACCAACCTCCAACTCAGACTTATTCTTTCTATTGCTTCTCCTTCTTTGGAAGAACTCTCCTATGACAGTTTGGTTCTTTTGTTTTTCTGGCTTCCTCCTAAGATTGAGATGGTGTAAGTGGGCTTGTCTTTATCTGCTAAGTCTTGTTTTGAAAGTTAGAGGCACATTATTGTTGCAAGGGAACCTAAAATTTTGAAATGTGATGTCATTTAGCCAGTGACAAATTGAGGAAAGGACTGGGTCCGGGTTTTTTAGCTGAAGATCCCTTAAAAGGGACAAAGAAACAGTTTTTACTACTGCTGTAGTTATATATTTACTTGTGATACATACTGTTTTTTCTTTTCCTTTTGAGACTCCTTTTGTGATGGACTCATCAGGTGTTTACTTGTTGCTTGTCCCTTTTCAGGAGTGACTGCTTTCTCCTTGTCGTGATCCAGTGATGCAACATTGACAGCAAGCTTTTTAGATGTTTCTGCCTTGTCTTGTGAACTACATTCATGACTTGTTTCTGTTTGTTTTTGAATTTTTTCTCCACAAACTGTTTGTTGAGCTATACAGCTCTTGCTTTGGTCATTGTCACTCTCACCGACCGTTTGTACAGTGTTCACACTTGATGGTGGTGGTGAAATGGGATAGTAGCTGGATATCAGACCTTTCTTGGTTCCTTGCTTTGGTGACAAAGGTTGATCTTTTTCCTGATAAACAAATGCTAATAAGTAATTAAGGGGCTAACCATTTAACTCTTTAGGGAGGAGAAGGTGTTTTCATCAGATCAAGATTTTTTAATACATGTGTTTTGCCGGAATTCAGTAGAAACTGTAAATTTTGTCAAAATTCAGGAATTTTGTTTTATTTATTTTATTTTATTAGCTTTTTCCCCAAAGGGAGAGAGACACTGCTACAGGCTTCCCTAATTATTAGTACAGCATGCTCTTGGTAAAGGAGGAGGTGACAGTCCACAACACCAGTATGGGCCTGCTTTAATGGCCATGTGTGTGGGTTCTTTTAAGCCCGCCCCCCTCCCCCCCCCCAGTGGAATGTTGAGAGACTAGACCATCGGCTTAATGTCCCTGTCCATGGACGGTGTGGCAGAAGAAGGTTGTCTAAAGTTCAACCCTCAACCAGGTTGGGGATTGAACCCAGGGCCTTCTGGTTGGCAGTCAGAGAACTTACCAACTGTGCCAACTACACATCTGCTTGCAGTCCTGATACATTTCCAAAGAAAAGTAAAGTGGTCAACACCTATACCCAAATAAATACCATCCATTAAAACAGAAAATTAAAGACAAACTGATACCAGCCAAAATCAAACAATCCCCAAAACAACAGGGCATAATCTTCAATCAATAAAAATATCCTTCACACTCTTCCTTGTCTACATTACTCGTCTACTGTAGGTTCCGATTCTTAGATGTCGGGGATGTTGAAGGTTTGCAGTAACGGATAGATTTTTATAGACTTTGAATAGGAAGCAGACTTTGAATTGACGACCAACTCTAGTATTATCTATATGATCAACATTTAGTGAGGTTTCCATTGCTGTTCTCGCGGACAGCTTATAACTGGGGACACACACGTGTAGGTAAAGCTGTACTATAAACAACTATGTCAGGTTCAGTCTGCAGTCTCTCCATGGTTCTTGGTTTATTACTCCTAAAAAATAGTAGTTACGCTAATACTAGGAGGTAAAATGCATATGGTTCGAGCGAATGCACGAATGCACGATTTTACCGAGCATACTTCACACATACAAAATGTTAAAAGGGAAGACGACACAAAGGCCTATAGTTTTCTACAAAAAAATAGCTTTACAAAACTGTTATCCAAACTGTCTAGTTAGCAAGTATTTTACCTGTTCTCCTTTTGGCAGTTCAGAAACTGCACGTGTCAACTTTGCAGGACTCGCTTCCTTCGTTTTCTTGCTAGACTTACTTCGTCCTAACAAAAACAGAAATGTTTCAAGCATGAGACTTTTTTGTAATGGGAACAAAAACGAGCTTTGTTTCGTTTGTCTTTTGCAAAGTCTGTGCTGATTGAATGATAGCAACTTGAAGGTGAACGTCAACGATACTAGATTCTTTCAACCTAGAAAAAAAAATAATAGATCTAAATCGTTACTGAAATAAAGTTTTTATACCTTTCGGCATGTTGTCTATATCGAGTTTCCAGTTGGGGATTATCAGTTTATATGGAACACGGACAAAATCTGCACTCAAACAAGTATTCCTACACTGGTTCAGCTATTTTGTTTGTGATCGGATGTGACGGTAAAATTCATATTTATAAGAGGATTTTTAATTGGTCAGCATTTAGTAAGGTAGCCAATCACACGCAAGTTTTAACGAAACATTGTTCCCAGGCTTTTCTCTCTCCCGCCAAGCAAGCTCACAAATTTGCAAAAAACAAGAATAATATACAAAAGTCAAGGATTTTGCATACCTTGCTTTTCTTCGTCCACTGTGAAAGATCAGTCGTATAATTTTTTGGTAAAAAAAAGTTACAAAATTCATACTTTTGCTTAAAAAATTGGATTCAAAGACGCCATCTTGGAAACTTGCCCAGCTTTCTTCTCTTCCTACCTCGCGCGCAAGCGCAGTCATTATTCCGACATGGTCGGCGCCGGTCGCGCGCGTAGTTCCGTACCAGTCCACCCCGGCTGCCCCCCC